>CM032794.1:26482994-26542994 GCA_019155185.1 Beaufortia kweichowensis | reverse complement strand
AACAGATACGCCAACGTCATCGCCTACGATCACTCCCGAGTCCTGCTGTCTGCCATCGACGGTGCGTCACATCTTTCCATAACTAGAAGAGAAATATAACTCACAGTACTGAATGCACATGTGTGATATTAATAAAGCTGAGCGGCAGGACACGCCTCCAAAACACGTGATCTGACACGTCACCTCATGTTTAATAACTCACATAACATCATAACATACACACTTTACATTCAACACATCAAACCTGTATGTGTGTGTGTGCATGTGTGTGTGTGTGTTGTGTGTGTGTGTGTGTGTGTGTGTGTGTGTGTGTGTGTGTGTGTGTGTTTGTGTGTGTGTGTGTGTGTGTGTGTGAGTGCATGTGTGTGTGTGTGTGTGTGTGTGTGTGTGTGTGTGTGTGTGTGTGTGTGCATGTGTGTGTGTGTGTGTGTGTGTGTGTGTGAGTGCATGTGTGTGTGTGTGTATTTGGGGAAACATTGGTATGTGAAACTGAACACAAACCTCATCTGGTGGATGTCGTCATATGTTAAATTGTTTTGATTTAGTATGAATTCAGCTTATAGTTTGTTAGCGTGTTGCTAAGCTAATGAAACATTACTTTAATCGGGTTAAAAGTTCATTTCAAATAATATTCTAACAATACATGTATTTTTTTCACACCATCCAGTATTTGTTGTTTATTTCACAGCATATTATGGGATGGATTCTCTCATGTAAAGGACACATACAGTGATGTTGTGTGATCACAATAATGTAGTGTTATGTTTGTGTGTTATTTAGTGACTATAACAGAAAGAAATGAAAAGGGTTTAGTCAGAGAATTACATTTCTGTATTTATTCTGAGTGAAATAATTCAGCTGAAAGAGAGAGAGAGGCAGTGAGCGGGCGAGCGAGGTTTATCTCTCTTCTGCATGTGTGAGTCGCAGCATTGACACGCTGTCATGAGAAACTCAAACCTCACACATTCACTCTCATTACATCAACACAACAGCATTCATCATTTACAGTCAATGAAGGTTTTGATTATCCAACAAATGAATGATGAAGTCAAATTCCACGTCATCAGGAGCATCTTTAATCATCTGAAGCATGACTCATTTATTTCATTTGTTCATCGTTTGTTCTGTTTTCATTCATTCATTCGTTCATTCATTCGTTCATTCATTCGTTCATTCGTTCGTTCATTCGTTCATTTGTTCGTTCATTCGTTTGTTTGTTCGTTCGTTCGTTCATTCATTCGTTCGTTCATTTATTCGATCATTCATTCGTTTATTCTGGCGTCTAGAGTTGATATTTAGTGTTCACAGAGGAGCTGTGAAACTCTTCTTTGTGATCTTTCAGTCAGCGTGTATTATTGTCTGACTCAAAGCCCTTTATTTTCTTGTCAGAAGGGATTTATGGGTGTGTGTTTTGTGTCTGCAGGTATTCCAGGCAGCGATTACATCAACTCAAACTACATTGACGGTTACAGAAAACAGAACGCTTACATCGCCACTCAAGGGCCGCTGCCCGAGACGTTCGGTGATTTCTGGCGTATGATCTGGGAACAACGGAGCGCGAATATCGTCATGATGACCAAACTGGAAGAAAGATCTCGGGTAGGATTGACCAAACCGCAGACTGACATCACCGCTCATCTGTTGATTTGATTGGCTGAGAATGTGTTCGTTTATTTTATTATGAGTTAAAACATGTGAATGAACTTTTATAATGTTGGTGTTTGTTAGATCTCAGTGTCTATTAGCCTTTAGTCATTGTTTGAAATGGTTTTTATGACCGTTATCTATTATTTCAATATTTATTTGTTTGATAGTATTCACAGCTGTTTGCATTAATATGTGTTTTATTTGTATAATTCGACACAAAATAAGTCAGTAATCATTAGACTACTGTAACAAAAACAAAATGTTGACAGTTTCCAAATAGAGATTTGAAACAAGATTTTTGCATTTGTCAGTAAAAATAAACTGTTGTTAATCTTCCTGTTTTAAACCCTAAAACAGGTATTATTTATGCAAACAACAACAGTTTCTGATCATGACTCTTTGTGTTTATTGTGTGTGATTTGCTCACGCAGGGCTGAAATATCTTTGACTGGATGTATTTGAATGAGTTCAGTGTTAATGAAGCCGTTATTAAGCAAATATCATCATTTCTATCCTGCATTCAGACGCATCTGCATTTGATATTCTTTTCTCATAACCTGAAGGTTTCACACGCCGTTTAACTCAGACGATGAGATTGCGTTCACGTGCGTGTGACGAAGCTTTTATTCGGTTTCTCCTGACAGCGCAGCATCTGTACGGTGTTTTATAGAGATCTAGAATGAGAATCAGCTGGAGAAAGTGTTCTGCTGATCATTGTGTGTGTGTGCAGGTGAAGTGTGATCAGTACTGGCCCAACAGAGGAACAGAAACATACGGACTCATTCAGGTCACCCTGCTGGACACAGTGGAATTAGCAACATACTGCGTCAGGACGTTTGCGCTTTATAAGGTTTGTGTGTGTGTGTGTGATGACTAAAGCTTTGAGTCGAGATCTGAAATCTTACACGCTTAAACCGTTTCATTCAGAACGGCTCCAGCGAGAAGAGAGAGGTGCGACAGTTCCAGTTCACCGCCTGGCCAGATCACGGTGTTCCCGAACATCCCACGCCGTTTCTGGCTTTCCTGCGCAGAGTGAAATCCTGTAATCCTCCAGACGCTGGACCCATGGTGGTACACTGCAGGTCTGTGAAACATACTTTATAGGATCTCTGTGAATTAAAATACACAAACCAGAAGCAATAATACCCAACAAATGAAGAAGAGATGACTCTATAAAGAACATCAAATAGTTATATTAATGTTCATGTGTTCATTTATGAGGATTATGAACTGTTATGAATGTGATAATTCTGAAAATATGACTATCAAAAAATCATGATTTAAACAGAAATAAATGCTTTAAAATCTTTAAGAGAGACTCACATGAGGATTTAAATCATCTGAACTATCAGTCTGATGAAAACCTTTGAGAAAAATGTTCATTTGCAATAAATTGCACAGTTTGTTTATTGTGATTTAATACCTTATTGAACAAATAATCAGATTACAATAAAACACAATATACATTATAAGGATTTTTATATGAATAATAACTATACTTATTATTATTTATATCGTTATG
This sequence comes from Beaufortia kweichowensis, assembly GCA_019155185.1. Classification (NCBI taxonomy): domain Eukaryota; kingdom Metazoa; phylum Chordata; class Actinopteri; order Cypriniformes; family Gastromyzontidae; genus Beaufortia; species Beaufortia kweichowensis. The sequence goes on along the minus strand of CM032794.1, from coordinate 26,539,825 downwards.
TCATTATTGTTTTATCTTGTTACATAATTTAATGAAATATATAGGAAATACATTTTCAGTTTTGAATCAGATGATGTCATTACAGATGAAGTATTAAAATCTATGAGTAAAACATAACAGTTGGACTGATGTGATGTCACACTTCAGGCCGTATGTCCATTTAAACATAGAGAAAATAAAAACAGGATGTTAAATTCTCAAAAGTAGACGGCACAGCGAGCGAGACCTTCTATCAGAAAGAGTGCCAGATAGAAAACAAGGATTAGTAAACTCTTAAAATAACACATACGGCAGTTAATTACAGCTCCCGGCGGAGCGCTTGAAATTGAAAAATCCTTATTTCGCCTCTTTTCTCTCTCTCTCGCCCAACTCGGGAATTAATATCATTCATTGGGACGGCGACTTTGAATTCCTTTCGGCTGAAATCAGATAAATCTTCGGCAGCTCGACTTTAATCCATTTGAAAACGGCGTCTCGTCTGACCGTTCACAAAAACCCTCCTCTTTCATTTCGTGTCTGATGTCAGAAAGTTTTTGCATCTTTTGGAAAGTTTTGTAAGCCGAAGGGTCACGTGAGGCGTGTGGGCAGGAGATTATACGACGCTGTTTGTCAGAGGAAACAAAAGGTGCTTCTCCTCAGAGCTCATGGCTAATTAACTGAAGTTACATTCAGCTTTGATTGATAGAGGCTAGTGCAAATATATGTGAAACGCAGGGTTTCGTGGAATCTGATGTGACGTGCCGTCGTTCAGAGAGGGGTTTCTGGGGCGTGTTTGCTGTAAAGACACCCGTTTACTGCCGTAACCTGTAACCCGCCGGTCAACGTGAAGCGCGTGCGGTCACCCGTAACTGTACAGAGAAAGAGAAAGATTATCCAACTGCATGATTGATGTCACAGAGGACAGAGAGAGAGAGAGAGAGAGAGAGAGAGAGAGAGAGAGAGAGAGAGAGAGACAGAGAGAGAGAGAGAGAGAGAGACAGAGAGACAGACAGAGAGAGAGACAGAGAGAGAGAGACAGAGAGAGAGAGAGAGAGAGAGAGAGACAGAGAGAGAGAGAGAGAGAGAGAGAGAGAGAGAGAGAGAGAGAGAGAGAGAGAGAGAGACAGAGAGAGACAGAGAGAGAGAGAGAGACAGACAGAGAGAGAGAGACAGAGAGAGAGAGAGAGAGAGAGAGAGAGAGAGAGAGAGAGAGAGAGAGAGAGAGAGAGAGAGAGAGAGAGAGAGAGAGAGAGAGAGAGAGAGAGAGAGAGAGAGAGAGAGAGAGAGAGAGAGAGAGAGAGAGAAATCTGTGTGTGTCTCTTTCTTCAGTGAAACACAACAGAAGAGATTGTGAGAAATGTTTCAGTGGTTTTGTGTTCATATAATGAAAGTCAATGAGGGTCAGTGTTGTTTGATTATCAACATTCTTCATAATCTCTTCTGTTGTGTTCTGATGAAGAAAGAACGTCATACAGGTTTATAATGAGAGTGAATGAATGATGGATTAATTATTTCATTGAGACGTGTGTGTTTGATGTTGATCAGCTGAAGTGTGTCATTGATCTCTCAGAAGAACTCTGTTGTTAGATGTCAGATGTTTGACGTACACGAGGAGGTGCAGGTGTGTAGATGAGGGTTAAAGATGCTCTTCATCTGTGATCTCACACACACAAACACACCGTATAAAGTTTCTCTTCAGAATCATAACTTGGAAATCTGTTATTGTTTTATTCAGTAGTATGTGATGATTCACTATCATGTATTACAGATTATAGCAAATAATAAAGGTAGACGTTTAACGATACAGTAATACTGTTACAATATAAAGGATTTTAAGAATTAAAGTTAATTTATAAATTATTATTTAAATTGATTTTGAAAGCATAAACAGTTTGCAATAACATTTGTAATGTTCATAGTAGTAATAGAATTGACAAGATTTTTTTGAATCATCTGTACATAAAGAAATAAAAATTCAATAGATTTGTCACTGTTAATAAATAAAACTTTGTAATACAACACATAATAAAAACAAATGAAATATAATTTTAATAATAAATAGAAATAAATAAAATGTTAAATAAAACTTTTCAACAGGTTTTACATGTAAGAAGGAAACCGTAAGAGAGAGCTTTTAGAAACACAAAATAAAAACCTATCTTGTCTTTTAACCAGGAGGATTAAGCGGATGTCATATTGTTAAAATATCACAACAGATTCATGAAATATATATTATTTTTGTGATGTCACTTTATGTGATGGATGATAATTTCTTCTCTCTGATTCTGTGACGTACAGCGCCGGCGTCGGTCGGACCGGCTGTTTCATCGTCATCGACGCAATGTTGGAGCGCATGAAACACGAGAAGACGGCGGACATCTACGGTCACGTGACGCTCATGCGCGCTCAGAGGAATTACATGGTCCAGACAGAAGATCAGTACGTCTTCATTCATGACGCGCTGCAGGAGGCCGTGACCTGCGGAACCACGGAGGTCCCCGCACGGAACCTGTACGCGTACATCCAGAAACTCACGCAGATCGAGTCTGGAGAGAACGTTACTGGGATGGAACTGGAGTTTAAGGTTAGTTAACGTGATCTCAGGACAGAAATCACCACTAACTAAACGGATGAGGGAGAAATGGGTCAGATTTGCAGACTGCTGAAAACAGACAGAAATGTGATCATGTTTTATTATAATATCTGAGAACGCCAATCAGACACGAACAGATGATGAGAAACATTCACCTTTTCTTCTACGTATAAGCTCATTACACAACTGATGGGTGAGAAATCCCAGACAGACGCTTGATCTGTATCTCACAGAGACGTTTGATATCTATCGTCCACCCAGAACATCATACTGATGGACACTACACATGATGAAACCCCTTACAAACACTAACTGCAGCATCACCTGAACTCTGTGGGATGTTTATTGTGTTTTTCTCTCACAGCGATTAGCAAACACAAAAGCTCACACGTCACGCTTCATCAGTGCCAATCTGCCCTGCAACAAGTTCAAAAACCGTCTGGTGAACATCATGCCGTACGAGTCGACGCGAGTGTGTCTACAGCCGATCAGAGGAGTGGAGGGATCAGACTACATCAACGGCAGCTTCATCGACGGATACAGGTGAGAAGAGCGGCCCTCGTCCGTCTGTCCGTGTGTCTGGACGTGTGTTGATCATGTATGTGTGTGTTTCAGGCAACAGAAAGCTTACATCGCCACACAGGGTCCTTTAGCTGAAACCACAGAAGACTTCTGGAGGATGTTATGGGAACACAACTCTACAATAGTGGTCATGTTGACTAAACTCAGAGAGATGGGCAGAGTGAGTCCATTCATAGAGAATATACAGCCGTATCATTCACATTCATCTTTTGTGCTGTTCACAACTTTGTATTGAACTTTTTCATCTGAAGATTCTGTCTGTGTGTCTGTCTGTCAGGAGAAGTGTCATCAGTATTGGCCAGCGGAGCGCTCAGCGAGGTATCAGTACTTTGTGGTGGATCCGATGGCAGAATACAACATGCCTCAGTACATCCTGAGAGAGTTTAAAGTGACTGATGCCAGGGTAAGACACAAACCCTTATATATCATCAGCTCATCACTGCTGTTGAGCTTCAGAGGTTTCATTGACTGTAATCATACATTCATCATTGTGGACAGAAACACTGAGAGAAGGAGTTCTTCACTGGACAGACATGGACTGATTTCTCTGAAGCAAGAGCAAATTCTGCAAAGAGAAATTCAGACAGTCAAATGACTTCAATTCCATCAAAGCATTTATTCTCATGAACACACACGTCTCTCTCTCTCTCTCTCTCTCTCTCTCTCTCTCTCTCTCTCTCTCTCTCTCTCTCTCTCTCTCTGTCTCTCTCTCTCTCTCTCTCTCTCTCTCTCTGTCTCTCTCTCTGTCTCTCTCTCTCTCTCTCTCTCTCTCTCTCTCTCTCTCTCTCTCTCTCTCTCTCTCTCTCTCTCTCTCTCTCTCTCTCTCTCTCTCTCTCTCTCTCTCTCTCTCAATAAGAAAAGTTTTTCTTATTGTTTCTTCTTGAGATTCGGTCGGGACATTAGTCACGTACACACAGATGATTTCATTAACATATCAAAAAGAGTTTTTATAATCATCTGTCTGTGATTTCAGGACGGCCAATCACGGACCGTCAGGCAGTTCCAGTTCACTGATTGGCCCGAGCAGGGTGTGCCAAAATCAGGCGAAGGGTTCATTGACTTTATCGGTCAAGTGCATAAAACAAAAGAGCAGTTCGGTCAGGACGGACCCATCTCAGTGCACTGCAGGTGAGAAACATCTGCCGTTAAGTCACATTCAAAGAGATGATGAAGATTTTGAAGAAGTTGATTTGTGTTTGTTTGTCTTGGCAGTGCTGGTGTGGGCAGGACCGGAGTCTTCATCACTCTCAGTATCGTTCTGGAGAGGATGAGATATGAAGGCGTGGTGGACATCTTCCAGACGGTCAAGATGTTACGGACGCAGCGGCCGGCCATGGTCCAGACTGAAGTATGTCACACGTCCTCTGGCGTTTCATGAGAGATGCAGACGTGGGCGAGTAAATTCAGACTGTCTCTTTAAAGAGACTGATTGCAGTTTGATTGGATTAGGTGTCTAAATGTGTCGAGATTTTATTCCAGCAGCTCTCTGATGACGATGACAATAAACGAAAGCGCCGGACACGCCGCTTCATTCAGCCCGCGCACGTTCATTTTCATTTATAATGACAAACCCTTCAGGTTAGCCATGCAAATTGGTTCAGATAAGCAATTTCACGGCTAACCCGCAGAATGGCCTTTTCTCTCGTCAATGGAAGAAAATTATTTTCTGCGATCAATGCGGACAGCGAGGTGATGAGGCTCGGCAGAATACAATCCCTGCTCTTCACCTCCGAGCGCTCGCGAGCCGTGACGCGCGGCTCGACCCGTCGCATGCCGCGTGATTCGTGTTGCCATGACGACGAGAGGAGCCGTCGTCTCTAAATTCTCAAAGAAATCCACTGAAGCCGTTCAGAGCATGTCACGTGACGTCACGGATGTTTCCCTTCTGTGACGTGCAGATGTGGTTTTAGAAATGTCTTGCAAAATACAGAATTTTGTTCTATATTAGATAATATGATTTAAAGATTTTCAAAACCCAATGACGTCACTGTATGTGCTTCATATTCAGTATAAGATGATATTAAAATGTCAACCCTGTTGGCATGATTTTGTTTAGTAAATAAATAATAATTGAAAAGTAGATGTTTGTGGAAACGTTAGTAATAAATTCCCTAATTCAAAAATGCACCTTCTAGTTTCATGACCCTGAGGACAGGATTAATAATTCTCAAATTAGACAGCAACCCTGTTACCCACAGGCTTATACCTTTCCAAATGTTTTACCAATTCAATATAGTTTTACAGAAATGACACTTTTGATATAAACCGGTGTGTGTGTGTGTGTGTGTGTGTTGTAGGACCAGTATCAGTTCTGCTACAGAGCCGGGTTGGAGTACCTCGGGAGCTTCGACCACTATGCAACGTAAGAGCCTCGGCACGCCGTCAAGGGACGCGAGCGGCCATCAGACATCCAGAGGTCATTCAATTCTGAGCCATAAATACCTGCTTGCGAAAAGAACTTCAACTCTTCGTCCACAACTCGATTACGTGTTGGATGTGCAACATAATGCTAGAAATACTACAATAACAGACAAATATCCAGGTGGACCAAGACAAATCACCCGATCTGTCTTCAGCATAAATAAATAAAAGAAAACAAATAGAAACGAATAACTAAATAAATAATAGTAATAATAATTAATTGAATCTGGGCTGCTGAAGCATCGTGTGGAATAATCATTTCTTCCTTTGCTTTGAGGATTCATGAGTATGAACACACAGACGCTGTGAGACGGGGAGCTCAATACACAATACAGTCAAGAGAATTTCTTTCTGTTCCACAACTGATGTGAGGAGCTGTTTCACTGAAGAAGAGAGGAAACTTCATCATCATCATCACCATCTTCATCAGTGAAGACACTGCTAACACTAATAACTCCCACCCGCCCATCTATAGAAAGAACACGATCACAATCTTTAAATGGTTTTTAGTTGGTGACCCAAGTTTCATATTTTTTTCTTTTTTATGATGATTCTTTTTTTACCACGTTTGTTGTTTTTCTTAAGCTGTAGATATCCTGATCTTTACCTGACCCGTCCTCTTTTTGCTACTAGTTTGTGCCATTTGGTTTTATAATCCTGTCTGCGCACGCACACACACACGCACAGACACACACACACACACACACACACAGACACACACACACACGCACAGACACACACACACACACACGCACAGACACACGCGCACACACACACACACAGACACGCACACACACAGACACACACACACACACACACGCACACACACACACACACACGACACGCACACACACACACACACACACACACACACACACACACACACACACACACACACACACACACACACACACACACACACACAGACACACACACACAGACAGACACACACACACACACACACAGAGACACACACACACACACAGACACACACACACAGACACACACCCCCACAGACACACACACACACACACACAGACACACACACACACACAGACACACACACACACACACACACACACACACAGACAGACACACACACACACACACACACAGACAGACACACACACACAGACACACACAGACACAGACACACACAGACACACACACACACACACACACACAGACAGACACACACAGACACACACACACACAGACAGACACACACACACACGTGTTGTATAATGGGGGGCAGAGTATAAAGGTTTGGCAGATATCTCAGTTCTTCCATGAGCAGAGAGAGAAAGAGATGATGATAAAAATATATGCTGTCTTTATTTATATAACATTGAAATGTTTATTCACAAAACAATAAAATTATGTGAGAATCTATACAGAATATATATATATATAACTATAAATCTATAATATATGGAATGATGGATTTGTGTAGATGTGTTAGAGGGAATAGAAAAGGTTTTCCGCTGGAATGCACATCAGCAGGACAAACGGACACAGAATCACGTGCAAACGCGTCTTTTCTTGTGCAATAACTAGATTCTGGTTCATAGCGGTTTACACCCTTACCATCTTCATCTTCACTGACTCTACGAGAGGTCAGAGGTCACTGTCATCCGTCCATCTGGCCGCACATACAGAGACAGATTCACGTTTTCATTCGTTTGCATTTAGAGTGCCTTATATTTATGCCTCTTCTTTTTTACAATATTCATTTAACAATGTGTATAGTTTGCATAGACCATGTAAGAGTATTTAGCGATTGATTTCCCACACGTACAAATTTATATTATATGAAATTATATATATATGTATATGCAAAAACGTAATTCCATATTTCCTTTTTTATTTTCTGTGGCCTTAATCCGGCTCAGAGAAAACTGAAGGAATTAAATACATGAAAGCTATAAATAACCGTCAGGCCCGATACTGTTAAATCTTTTCTTCTCTATTATTCATTAGAAACACGTACTGTATTATTTCCAAAATAGCATGAGCACAGTTCAGAAACATGTAGCTGTCTATGGCTGAAAAGAAAACATGATCGGGTTCATTTAGTTCGTCTTTTACAGATGTATTTTAACTTCCCAACGTCTCTGCAAATACTGACTTTAGGTCTTTAGTGTGTGAGGATTGCGAGAAACGTCGACTCTTGAAGGAAAAAAGCCACTAGTGAGTAAATCACAGTCGCAATAAACGTACGGTTAAAATAACAGCGTTCAACATACGCTGGTAAATGTTTTAAAGTTTTTAAAGACGACACTTTGTGGATGTGCATTCCAGACATTTGCCCCTTTTTGTTTTAAATTGCTAAATAGATTTAACGTACAAAATCCAATTGTGTTTGTTTTCTTTGAAATGTTTTCATCAACAAATCGTTGTTGTTGTTCCGTAGCTGCGTGTCAGCGCCACCTCGAGGTCACTCGCGCTCCTCGCGGGTTTCTTTGCTCTTCTGGGTCTTATTTGAATATGCATGAGTTCAGCTGCAGTGGGGGCGAGTAGGAAGAATTGCACTTTTTTATCTCTGTATCTCTATGCACTGCCCTGCTGATTTCACACCCCATCACAGATTTTACTTGAACCCGACTGTACCAATCTCCTTCAAACTTCAAATCGTGCGTGTGTAAATAACACAGAAAAGAGATCCAAGCGATACGGAGAAAAGATGAAGAAAAAATCATAATGGTCGGGTGCAAAACGAGCATCTTCAGCAGATGATCCGGAAGTTTCGCTTTCTTCCCCGTTCAGCCGGTTGAAAGACGCGAGTATAAACGTGTTTCACTGCTCCCCGTGAATCTCACATCTGGATGCATAGACTGAAATATTGAATTCAATTGTAAAGAAAAAAAATGGCTTGTTAAAAAAAATCATAAAATTACCTCTGATTAGTTGTAAATGTAAACTGTTATTGGATTTGATTTTTTTTCTCTGAATGAATGAAGTGCTTTTTATTTTCCTACTTAGATGCCAGTGGTGAAAAGAATCGTCTGTACAAGAAGCGTCCTTCTGTACTTCTGACACGAGTTCCATTTGTTATAAATGAATTCTATTAAAAAATCTAAGTGTTATGCACCAGCGCTTCCTTTGTGCGTCTTGTGATATTCGGCAGGAAACATCTGTGCAAATGTTCAACTCTGTTACAGGAAAACGGGCATCTTTTTGTTTTAAAGAAAAAATCTTATTGGTGAAATGACGATAGACAATCTAAAATCATTGATTATGTCATAAGTTTATTAGACATTTTTTGCTCTAAGCCCAAAACACGTGGATTGTAACAGGGTTGACTTCTTAGCACTTTTCTAGCAGTTGTTTAAGATTAATGGTAATGGTTTCAAAAAGAAACAAATCTGAATGTTATGTAGTTTTATGCGCTCATGTCTTTAAACAGATGATTATGAGATCATGAATCTGCCGCCTTCCGATGATATTTAACCCAAACTTAGAGCAGCAAGACGGTATGAGAAAATGAGCTGATGAAAGAAAAACTGTGAGCGAGAGGTAGAGGACACGAGGTTAATGACTTCACCTGCGCCATGTGCCAAAATCCCACAATCCCCTGCTGCTGCCACATGGGCCTGTGTTTAAAACTAATCGCTCACATTCGGCCGGTCATTCCCCCAACGCCAGCGTCAGCAAAAATAATCATTTCCAAAACACTGCCATTGGTCAAACAAACATAGAGTCCTTTCCCTCACACCCTTAAAACAAGGTTCATTATTTACTTGAGATGCAAAGAACTGTGAGACAAAGAGATTTATGCTCAAAACAAGAAAAAAAGTTCTTTGGCAATAGGGCAATAAAACGATTCGATTATTGTGTATTAATACTGAACTTTGTTGTTGTGTAAATCTGCAGTTTTTGGAAAATGTTCTTATATGAGAAAGTATTTCTACTAGTTTCTGAATGTTGAGAGTTTGTATAGATGTTGATGTCACATACACTTCGGACGGCTCGCTGGCTTCCGCTATCGATTAAAGCGTCCCGTAACGCCACAACATCGAGTAATAACCCGGTGGAAATGTCTTCACACCTGATCGCGCTGCTCGCTTTGACCTCCGGCACAACGTGTCGATTATTGCGGGTTGGCAACGGCAAACTTCATCAGCCTAATCAAAATAAATCACCAGAGCAGCAGAAAGCGAGCGGCATTAAGCTATTTCTCGTTTCCCCGGAGACCCGCAGCCTCTTAACGGCAAGCAAATCCATTATAGAGAGACCAGATGTGGCAAGTCAGCGTTCCAGCGGCAGTTTGGCCGGAGAACGTGCGAGAACGAGGACGCGGCGACCCGCGTTTCCACCTCCGTCGATGGCTTGCCTTTAAAAAAGCCTGTGACCAAACCGCTGTAATGAGAAAACTGAGATCCTCGGGAGTCGAGTGATGAACTTTACAGTTTCTCTCGCCTGCGGGGAGAGAATCAGCCTGTAATTCAAATAAGATGTCAAGCGCTGATCTTTTTATTTCCTGTGGCAGTCAGAGGCGTTTGGAGTTTGGGATAATTTCTGCTGATAGTGGCTCGGCTGGAACTCTATCAGCCTTTTTCTGGAAGGTTGAACAGAATAATAATTTGAAATAAAACTGCTGTGATGTGCATTCTGACAGCACAAGTCTTCCTCTGATGGCTTGTGGAGCTTTAGATGTTTGCGCTTCACTTTCATATCTAAACAAGACAATTTGCGACCTGTTGTTCTTCTGTATTGTGAAACAGAATATTAACGGAGACAAAACCAGGACTGTGTGTGTTACACACTATATTACTGCAGGGTTACGGGTCACTGCTCAGGGTCAGGTGCATGGAGGACGAGGTTATGATTGAGTTTTGGAATACTGATGATTGGAGCACAATAAAAAAGGAGATATTTTCTCAAATCTTTTTTTGTACAGGAATCGGCAGCTAAGCGGAGCTTTAGCTTCTCTGGACAAGCCATAAGCAGTGTTTGGCTTTTTCTACGGCCGCAGGTGAACATTTTTAAATTCTCCACAGAACATCCCCAGCCCGACCTCGTTTTGTGTCTGTCAGTCACACGCAGTCGGCGCCGGCGCCCGGAGAGCTGTTTTGTGATGCTGTGAAATTGATAGTCTTCCCGGCGCTGGTCTCATCCGGCTTCCGCCGTCTGAGGCGAATTCCATTTTCCTCTCGGAGCGACGTGCTACCGGAGGCAACGGAGCGTCGCAGAAACGCCGCAGACAGCCGTGTCGTGTGAGAAGCGTCTCGCTGCTCTGCTGCTGTGTGTTACTTCTAGAATGTTCCGCCATGACACGCTGTGATGGTCCCATTACTGTAACGCACACGAGCCGGAGACAAACGCTGACTGACAAAATAAAAGAAAGAACATTAGAGAATATAGACAGAAAGAGAGAGACGGAGAGAGAGAGACAGAGAGAGAGAGAGAGAGAGAGAGAGAGCAGTAGCATTTAACAGGAAGCTATTGAGATGTCTTTGAATGATTCCAATATTAATTGTTTTATTGTCTAAAGGAGTAAATAATAAGTGATGAAACAATTAAATTTGAATCAGACTCATAAAATAAGACAATCAGATGTGTGGAGAATATAATATAGTGACTTTATAAACTTTAATTTATCAGTCATCCTTTCATAAACAGCCACTATCTTCTTCAACTCGTTTTATTGAAAAAAATCATTTGAATTACGTCAACACCGACCTGTCGAACCCGTGACAGGAATCACACCATCGGTGATCACAAAAAGACATAATCAGTCAAGTGTGTCCAAACCTTCTACTGGGAATGTATGAAAATAACCTCGTATACCTGATTCTGCTGTACTGTTTGTTTCTAAAGCTTTAGATCTGTTTATGACACACATGAATGAGCTGCATATTCTCATACACAATTAACCTTTCATTAAAACTGCTTAATTAGCCTCCATTAAGCGTCAGGTGGAGGAGGAGCGACAGGAGTGATGTGTGTCAGTCAGAGGTGAAGGAGCGTCTCTATGGTAACGCTGAGGAGGCGAGCGGTCTCGTGTTTGCAGCTCTGCTGGAGTAATGGATGAGAGAGAAGAGAAAAACACCTACAATCACACTGAACATGGTGATTGAAACGCTGTGATGATGCTCGTGAAGCCACAGCGAGACCTGTACTTTACTGCATTACACCGCTGCAGAGAGAATGAGGAGATGAGAAACTGAAGGGAGGAGAGAGATGAAGAATGTGTGTTTGTTCATTGAAGTGTCAGTGTTGTTGTTGTTGTTGTTGTGGGTTAATGTCACAGAAGTGAAATTCACAGTCATAATGTCTTTTATACTGTATATTGTATGATGTAATCCTCACTCAAACCCTAAACTGCTTTTGTCTAATATTGATATGTTTTTGTATGATTCACATGAATTACCTGACCCTTGTCAAATATGTACAATTGACAGTGAGGTCAGATTGAACATACAACCGTAAACATGATGAATGTGTCCGGTCTCAGTTTAATACATGTTAGTGTGCTAGTGTCATGTTGTTTTGCTTTGGGTCAGAGCAGATTTCTATTCTGATCCATTTATCCATCAATGTAAAGTTGCTGGATGGAGAGTTTTCTGCTTTATTTTATACTTATATATTTTCTATAAGTGGACTCATCCATGTCAGTGTGTGGATGAACTGAAGCGATCATGTTTTCTGTTGATTCAGTATGAATTTACACCTGGTGTGTGAAAGACCGTGTGTATGACTGCACAAAACCCACACTTGACACTTACGAGGATAAAGTTAAACTTCTCTTGATGCAGATTCTTAATATCGTCAAATCTTATAGCTGCTGTTTGCAGACAGAAAGTGAGTCTATAACAGAGAGAGACAGAGATAGATAGAGACAGAGAGACAGAGAGAGAGAGACAGAGAGAGAGAGAGAGAGAGAGAGAGACAGAGAGAGAGAGGATAGAGAGAGAGAGAGAGAGAGAGACAGAGAGAGAGAGAGAGAGAGAGAGAGAGACAGAGAGAGAGAGAGAGAGAGAGAGACAGAGAGATAGAGAGAGAGAGAGAGAGAGACAGAGAGAGAGAGAGAGAGAGAGAGGAGAGAGAGAGAGAGAGAGAGAGAGAGAGAGACGGAGAGAGAGAGAGAGAGAGAGAGGAGACGGAGGATAGAGATAGAGAGAGAGAGAGAGAGAGAGAGAGAGAGAGAGAGAGAGAGAGAGAGAGAGAGAGAGAGAGAGAGAGAGAGAGAGAGAGAGAGACAGAGAGAGAGAGATAGAGAGAGAGACGGAGAGAGAGAGAGTGACAGAGAGACGGAGAGATAGAGATAGAGATCGAGAGAGATGGAGAGAGTGACAGAGAGAGAGAGAGAGAGAGAGAGAGAGAGAGAGAGAGAGAGAGAGAGAGGAGAGAGAGAGAGAGAGAGAGAGAGGAGGAGAATGGAGAGAGAGAGCAGGAGAGAGAGAGAGAAGAGAGAGAGAGAGAAGGAGAGAGAGAGAAGGAGAGAGAGAGAGAGAGAGGAGAGATAGAGATAGAGAGAAGGAGAGAGAGAGAGAAGGAGAGAGAGAGAGGGAGAGAGAAGGAGAGAGTGACAGAGAGAGAGAGAGAAGGAGAGAGAGAGAGAAGGAGAGAGAGAGAAGGAGAGAGAGAGAGAGAGAGAGAGGAGAGAGAGAGAGAGAGAGAGAGAGGAGAGAGAGAGAGAGAGAGAGATCATGTTTCTCTTCAGCTCATGATGTGTGTAGGAAGCGTCGTTCTCTTGTTTACGTTCGTTAATAGGATTCGATTTTATAGATTTTTTTGGCAATCGCCTCCACCGGAATTCTTCATCCTGTTGCGGCGTGATAAATTCAGCGGATTAAAACTGTTTCTTCGGCCTCTAAACTAGAGTGAAAAATAACATGAGCGTTAATGAAAGTGCAGAAGATGTGAATGTCCTGCACATGATTGAGATTCAGTAGGAGGTGATGATGTGAATATCAGCAGTGGAACTGTGGGCTGATGTCATTTAAACACGGATTAAATGTCAAAAGCAGCATATAGCTGCGAGCTCAACAAACTCACCGGATTAATTTAAACCAATGAACGAGAGACGAGCTGCAGCTTCTGACGATTATAAATGTTCTTCATGCAGAGCAACAGATCGTCACAGATGCACTGATGATGAAAGACAATATTACAATAGAAGAAGTGGAGAGTTGTGTTTCTAAAGTCTGTCTTGATGAGCTGGAAGTTATAAAATCATATATGAACATGTTTGTGAGTTTTTAAAAATAGCAAAGAAATGCAAGATTGTTTTTCTTTTTTTTTTAGGTTTGGTTCTCTTTGCTATTCTTCGCGTGTGTCGTCAGACGTCTTGTGCCTCATGTCAGCCGGATGTGGGAGACGAATCGATCACGTCAACAATATCACTTTCATGAAACGAGGTTGGAGAAGGGATTTTCTTTTCTGTTATGTTAAATTGTTTAGCCTGCAATCATGTACATTGTTTGTCTACGGAAATTATGACATGCGGACAAAACAATGTAGTAAACTAATTAAGAATTGGTCATTGTTTTCATTTCGTTAAATCGTGGGCCGTGGCTATGATCTACTAACAGGAATTCTCCAATCATCATCCAGATTATATTTCAGCACACTGAAGCAATCGAGTTTTTTGTTGACTGTTTCTTGAATACCAAGTCTATATTTTTTGCATTTGGTTAGCTGACAGTAATACTAGTTTATGATCATAATGAGATTGTGACTAACAAGATTGTGTTTACATTTATACATTTCAAAGATATACTATGTTTTTTTAATGCTGAAGGACAGGAATTTGTTTTTACATTTTGTTATATAGTGTTGTGTGATTAAGACATTAAGACGTAACAATATAAATGTGACAGAGAGTTGAGGTTTGAAACAGGGTTAAATGTGATGAAGGTGCTGTGAGAGTTTCTCTGACCTGCACGTCACATCAGAAACTCATGCCACCCTTTCTGAGTTTACACGAGAGTCATAACATGCTGTTTCTCTTGTCACGGCTCTGGAGAAACACTTTCTCTTATGAATTAAACATCAAGCTCTTTCTGTGGGAGGCGGCGTGTAGCTGTCAAACCAAAGAGGAAAAAAATCCTCTGGATGTTCTTCCATGATCGTGTCACAAATACACTCGTTCGCTTTGATAAAAGAGAGTGAATCTCCAGAGATCACGTTATTCAAATCTACTGCTTCCTCATAAATCTGTCAGAAATACTGAAGAAAGTCAAAGTTCAGTCCGCTCAGATCTTCTGGAGATCAGTGTTTATATACGATATTTTTCTTGCATTACTGCTGGTTTTCTGTAGATGAGGAGATGAACGGATGGCTCTGTGTGTTTGAGCCGTCAGTTTCCTGCTGAGGTGAATCTCTTTATTCATTCTCTTTCTGTTCTCTCACTAAAATCAAGCCTGACGCATGTTACACACACAGTGAAGATGAATTATCACCCTGACTCTAAGATATATCAGAGACTGAGACTGCCATTAGAGAGGATTACAGAGATATAGATAGAGACAGAGGCAGACAGAGAGAGAGAGAGAGAGAGAGAGAGGGAGAGAGACACAGAGGACAGAGAGAGACAGGAGAGAGAGAGAGAGAGAGAGAGAGGAGTAGACAGGGACAGAGGAGAGGAGAGAGAGAGAGAGAGAGGAGGACAGAGAGACAGAGAGACAGAGACAGAGAGAGAGAGAGAGAGAGAGAGAGAGAGAGAGAGAGAGAGAGAGGAGACAGAGAGAGAGAGAGGGAGTTTTTGGTGTCTTATCTCAGTTAATTCTTCTGACAGCTCACAGATAAATTCAGAGTCTGTCACTCGCTCGTCCCTCTGCAGCAGCTGTACAAAATCATTTTCAGAAGCATAAGGAGTTGAATTTCATACACATTTCATAAACAGTTTCCTGTTTTTCACACATTTACCACTTTTCTCTAAGAATAGACAGATATTTGTGTCTTTTTTCATGTCATTGCAGAAAAAGGAAATTATTTTATTGTCACACTGTTAATATTGTGATGAATGTCATTATTCGTCTTTACACAAGATGAGAATCTTCAGACACTATCAAGGGCACTTGAGTAAACGTTTGCGAGAATCTTTTACATGAACAACAAGAGACGGTCTTTCATGTAAATTGTCAATATGTCTGAAAGAATTTTAGAATCAACACAATATCTGTATGTGTCTGAGGTCACGTTTCTTTTCACAGAATACATCACTAATGAAAGAGAATTAATCCTGAAGTTCTTCAGCAGTGATCTTCTCTCTCTCTCTCTCTCTCTCTCTCTGTCTCTCTCTCTCTCTCTCTCTCTCTCTCTGTCTCTCTCTCTCTCTCTCTCTCTCTCTCTCTCTCTCTCTCTCTCTCTCTCTCTCTGTCTCTCTATCTCTCTGTCTATCTATATCTATATATCTCTCTCTCTCTATGTCTATATATCTGATCTCTATATCTCTATATCTCTATCTATCTATCTATATATATCTCTCTGTATCTCTATATATATCTATATGCTCTCTCTATATATATATATATGTCTCTATATATCAATACATGATATATGCTCTGTATTCATATGTCATCTATATATGATATCAAATAGATACAGAAATGAAGTGTTAGAGAGAGAGAGAGAGAGAGAGACAATGAATTGGCCTTTTTCACTTGAATGAGTGCAGAAGCTTGTGAAGCAGAAGGACGACAGCTCTGTCTGTCTGTCTGTCAGGAACTCAGTCATCTCACACACTGTTCACACACACAGACAGATGAAAGTAAATGTGTGAGTGAATAAAAGATGCTGTAATATATTTACATTTGGCTTCAGTTGTTTATAATAGACAGATCACACGTGAAGATGTTGCGCAGCGTTCAGTTATTTATCAGAGATGAAATGAGTCTGAAGGGACGAGACGGTCAGATTCTCTCTCTCTCTCTGAATGTCTTTCACAGGGTTAATGAGCAAAACTGTCGCTGTCAGACAATCATCTGTTATCTCTCTCTCTCTCTCTCTCTCTCTCTCTCTCTCTCTCTCTCTCTGCTCAGCCACACCCTCATGGATCCAGCTGTCAATCATAGTTACTTCTCTCATTATTTTCTTCTCTCTCAAAATATTCCTCCCCATTATACTGTCATCCATCTGTCTGTCTGTTCTGGATATGTGACATATAATGGTGATAATGTTTGTGATGTGGAGGTAAAAAGCTCAAGTAGTGGATTATTTCTGCATTGTTTAACAGATACAGGTGTGGTTTCTAAACTCTCAGTGAACAACAGTTTCAAAAATAAATCATTTTTGTTCCATAAAATAACATCAACATCACAAAAGGTTTTTCAGACTATAAAAAGGTGAAAAAAGAAAAGGTGCTTTTGAAGAACCAAAGCTGGTTGAATGGCATCACTGTAAAGAACCTTTTGAAGCAGCTTTATTTGTAAGAGTGTAACAATGAGCAAACATCTGGAAAGTACAAACCCAAAGCACAGAAAGCAAAATCAGGGCAATAATTCATTTGAGAAAAGCACAGATGTTCAGACAGGCGAGAGGTGAGCCGGACACGCTCATGTTTTCTCTGAACGCTCCGCTGAGGGTTTGAGGAGGTCGTGGCGAGTTAAAGAAAGTCTAAATTTCCCAGTCAACACGAGCTCATGTGTCCGCTGTGACAAAACACCAACTCTAACATGTCATTTATTACATAACTAATACTGAAGAATAAAAACTTCACTCAGCTGACGTCAGTCGAGTGTGTTTTCTTATTCAGGAAGAGTTTGTGTGTGGAACTGGAAAATGTTTGTCAAGTATTATAATTATAGCTTATAGTCTTAATGAGAGAATTCAGCCAAAAATAAACATTCTCTCATCATTTATTCACTCTCATGTGCTTTATAAATCTGTATGTCTTCAGTGAAACACAACAGAAGTGATAATGATAGTCAATGAAGGCAATATGTCACTGATATTTCCTGAGAGAGAGAGAAAGAACATCAAAGAAGATTTGATGTCATCATAATAACCACATTTCACACGCACAAACCCACTTTCACAAATTTCAATTTAGTGTGTTGTTAGGTTAACAATTATTTCATTATCAGTTCATTTATGAGAAATATGGACTGTTATGAATGTGACAATTGATAAGTCATGATTTAAACAAAAAGAAAGGCTTTAAAAACTTCACATGAGGATTTAAAGCAGAAAATATTCCCATCTGAACTATCAGTATGATGCTTTATGAAACTATATTTTATCATGGTAAAGGTGACATTTGCATGGAATTGCCCCAAAATAAAAGCACAAACTGCACACCAGATGTCTTTGAATTAGGCCAAAAATGATTGTCTGCATAGTTACCTCACTAGATTTAGTCACGGAGTCATATGTGTCATTTCTAGCAAATGAAAAACTTCTGCAGGAGAAACAAGAGAAAGTCATTCTGATGTATATTCCTCATTAGATCGACATGATTAATGATTTGCTGTGTGAAATAAGAGTCTCAGAGGAGGAAATCATGTTCAGGTGGAAATAACAATCCACATCTGTACAGAGAAACTCAACACCAGTGTGTGTGTGTGTGTGTGTGTGTGTGTGTGTGTGTGTGTGTGTGTCTGTGTGTGTGTGTGTGTGTGTCTGTGTGTGTGTGTGTCTGTGTGTCTGTGTGTGTGTGTGTGTGTGTGTGTGTGTGTGTGTGTGTGTGTGTGTGTGTGTGTGTGTGTGTGTGTGTGTGTGTGTGTGTGTGTGTGTGTGTGTGTGTGTGTGTGTGTGTGTGTATCTGTGTGTGTGTGTGTGTGTGTGTGTCTGTGTGTGTGTGTGTGTGTGTGTGTGTGTGTGTGTGTGTGTGTGTGTGTGTGTGTGTGTGTGTGTGTGTGTGTGTGTGTGTGTCTGTGTGTGTGTGTGTGTGTGTGTGTGTGTGTCTGTGTGTGTGTGTGTGTGTGTGTGTGTGTGTGTGTGTGTGTGTGTGTGTGTGTGTGTGTGTGTGTGTGTGTGTGTGTGTCTGTGTGTGTGTGTGTGTGTGTGTGTGTGTGTCTGTGTGTGTGTGTGTGTGTCTGTGTGTGTGTGTGTGTGTGTGTGTGTGTGTGTGTGTGTGTGTGTGTGTGTGTGTGTGTGTGTGTGTGTGTGTGTGTGTGTGTGTGTGTGTGTGTGTGTGTGTGTGTGTGTGTGTGTGTGTGTGTGTGTGTGTGTGTGTGTGTGTGTGTGTGTGTGTGTGTGTGTGTGTGTGTGTGTGTGTGTGTGTGTGTGTGTGTCTGTGTGTGTGTGTGTGTGTGTGTGTGTCTGTGTGTGTGTGTGTGTGTGTGTGTGTGTGTGTGTGTGTGTGTGTGTGTGTGTGTGTGTGTGTGTGTGTGTGTGTGTGTGTGTGTGTGTGTCTGTGTCTGTGTGTGTGTGTGTGTCTGTGTGTGTGTGTGTGTGTGTGTGTGTGTGTGTGTGTGTGTGTGTGTGTGTGTGTGTGTGTGTGTGTGTGTGTGTGTGTCTGTGTCTGTGTGTGTGTGTGTGTGTGTGTGTGTGTGTGTGTCTGTGTGTGTGTGTGTGTGTGTGTCTGTGCGTGTGTGTGTAGAACAATGAAACTCTCTTCTCTCTTGTTTGCTTACAGAACTGTCTGGAACTGTCACTTACATCATGAATATTTGCTGGAATGTGTGATGACATCAGACCGGTCCACAGGTGCATCATACACACACACACCGTTCATTATTCTGTTGTGTGACGTTTTCTGTTAGATTGATCAGATCCCAGCGGATCATTCCAGACCGCAGACAGGTCAAAGGTCAATCCTGTGATAAATGATTAACAGCGTCACAGCTGGATGATTGGGTCTGTTCTGCTGGAGATATAAACTCATAGTCTTAGTTTGGATGTGAGGCTCACAACTGAAGGTTTGGATTTTTTAGGGTCTAATGCCAGTTTCTGAGGGTTTAGGTTTTAGGATTCTGGTGTTGATATTTGAGGGTCTGCTGGTTCTGGATAACATGAGCCCGAGCAGCTGAGCCGGATCCAGACAGACAGTGTTGAGTGATGTTTCAGGAAGATGTTTCATCATGTTTTAGATTTATTTGATGGTCGCGGCTCTCTCAGACGCTGCAGGATTGTTATTTGTTGTTGTGAGAGATACAACAGACTTCTGGATCCATCAGGACACATGCACAGTACATTCATCATGTCTGTCCCTCCCGTCCAACCTGTCCTGACAAAACACCTGTGTGTGTGTGTGTGTGTGAGAGAGAGAGAGAGAGAGAGAGAGAGAGAGAGAGAGAGAGAGAGAGAGAGAGAGAGAGAGAGAGAGAGAACAGAAAGAGGAGAGAGAGAGAGAGAGAGAGAGAGAGGAGAGAGAGAGAGAGAGAGAGAGAGAGAGAGAGAGAGAGAGAGAGAGAGAAGAGGACTAACTAAATATGGGTTAGGGTTAGGTAAAACAGTATGGAGTCATGTGTACATTTTCATTCGCTTTAATTCACTTGGAGGAAAAGATTTTAGACTTTATTCTCAATGTGTTTAAACTGCTAAAAAAACACTAAGCAACAAAAGAATACAGTGCAACATTATACATGTATGAGTTTACTGAGCAAGAAAGAACGGTTTTCATTGTCACTATAAGACATCTGTCATGGATGGTTAAACGTCTATAGCACCAGCGTCTGACCAGACCGATCTATAATCAATCATCACATCACCTGAATGATCTGAAGCGTCTGATAATGGCGTCCACTCGCCCGTCTGCCCGCTCGCCCTCTAATTGCTTTCAAGCATCTCGCAGCGTTTAGGGTCTTCGCGGCGCAGACGCAAAGAGCCATTACGCCCCCCAGAAGCTTTCAGCGCTTGACAACTGACATTAATTACAGCACTTACTGCAGTTTTTAATTACACTCAATTATGGCTCTGGCGTAATAACTGATAGGTAGATTGATATTCTGATAGTTTGCTGAGAACATCCTTTTGTGCACGTTCCAAATTTAACACGGTAATTATTGTGTTTCTGCAGATGAAGAAATGGAAGTGCTTCACTGGAGAGAACGCAGTCACATCCAGTCTGACCTCTTCCAGAACATCTACCACATCACAGAGATTCTCTACAAAAGACAACAGTTTACATTGTTGATTTCAGCAGAGAAACGCTGAAACACGGGATGTGTTTGGTAATTCATAAACTCATCTCACCTGTAACGCTGTCAAATAACTGATAATATATATACATACATGAGAATGAAAGGGGGAACTGTCAAATAATGTTTCATCTTAGAAACAATCCATTCAATTACTACTTGCTACCTTGCAAAAGTATATTTAGCACTAAATTATGATTTGTGTTACGAATCAGATACTGAAAATCCACTAATGTGACATATTTAAGTTTCAGTTAGTAATATATAACAATTGTGCAAAGCAACTTTACATTCACGTGCTGTACAGTAATGGTAAGAGAAATAGTGATAAAAAAGTGTTATTGCAACTGAATATCAAGTTTAACAGTAATAAAATAATAAAAGAATCATAATGATGATAGTAAAAATAATATTAATAATGATAATGATTTATAGTTTTATCGTAGGTTTACTACAAACCCTGTAGTTAATTATGATTATTGTGGTTACTATAGTGAAACCCTGTGTAATCTTTATAATGGTATGCAGTCAACTGAACTGTAGTGTCTCATTATAATGACAGATCCTGAAAATCCTCAAATATTCCTCCAGTGCTGGTCAATATTAGCATTGAGACGGTTTCTGTTCCGCTCGCTCTTGAGCCGGCGGTTTCACATCACTATGATGTCATGCAAACATCACGGGCCTGCGCACACGCAGTCACCTGAATCTCATCATGAATATTAAATAACATCATCACAGTTGACATTGTTTAATAACCCGTAAGCCGTTTTCACATGCTATCCATTGATTGTGAACATGAACACATCTGTTTGACAGGAGTGTGATGTTCACTTCAGTAACTGATGTGCTGAAAACACATCCAAGAGTCACATGATCACTGAAATCCTGTAGAATAAAGAATGAGGTTTTCACATCCCTCAATAGCTGAGAACAATTCCATTACGCTGGAATGGTTTTAACGTTCCACTAACAATGTAAGAATAATGTGCTTTTGGAATGTGTTTGTAACATTTTTAGAACGTTTAAGTTAGCAATGACATATAATGTTTCTAAAACTCTCTTTTAATGTGTTACTGTAAGAAAGCTTTTTGTCACGTTGGCTGTGAGATCATTGGTTCTGTTACTCTCTCGTGTCTCAGTGATGTGATGATGTTCTGGCACACCGCTGGTCTTCATGTTGTAGGAAAGTCACGTCAATATGAATCTGCTTTTCCAAGCGTAGACGAGTAATTTGGCACTCGTGAGCAGAGCGATGTTGAGCGCACACGCTCAGGGTGTGTTTGGCACTGATGACTGCTGGACACATGACCGTCAGCGGGCACAGGTCCATCAGAAGGGATGATTCCATGGGTTTGGAGACTCTTCATTTAAGCCTTGAGGAGTGTTTTACCGCAGCATAAATCATTCATGTAGTCCAAACTTGAATAGATTAAGTTTAATGACTGAACATAAAAAAATCATGTTGTGACTATTGTTTTTCTTAATTATGTTAAATTGAATGTGTTTTGTACATTGGACAAGTAGCAAATTTATAAATAGCAAATAACTTACATCACATGCTGAAAAAACTACTACTAATTTAAAAAACTACTAATTTAAAAAACTGTTAATTCAACAGTTTTTCTTGAATTTTGTCACAACATAAATTTTCATGTTCAGTCATTAAACGTAAATAAATGACAATTTTATGTTACATTACCTAAATATATGTGTTGAGAACTTAAATCCTAAATGTAAATGTTTATGCTTGTTTAACACACATAAATTGGGTAAAGTGAACATGCTGAGTAAACATGACATTATTATATAAATGAATATGAAAATTGGATGGATTGCTACATCAAGTAGTACACTTTATTCACAACTACAACAACTGAAAGTACACTACTTTCATATATTTTTACAGTAATTCAATAGATGTATGCTAATATCACACCTGAATAAATTTGTAAGGGTTAAAATGTGAACATTATAAATTAAGTCAGAGCGTGAATTTGATCGATTAATTATTGTGTATTTTATTTTTTTTAATACAGATGATCAGAGTTACAATAAACCACAAGGTAAAGGAGAAGTGGAGTGAGACCGGATTCATTCACACTTACTACCCTTCTGTCTGAATGAATATGGATTGAGTTTCTCTAAGTAAACAGCATCTTTCATCTGTTCTCCAGAAATCGATTATTATATTTTTCTTTTATTCTTTTCTTTTGCTCATTCAAGAGATTCTCTCTGCAAAATAAATAAAATAACTGCGATAATCCTTTTTATATTGAGCCGGTTAATCTTCTGCGTTCTGGCCATTGTGCTGCTGGATGAAATGATTTCTCGTAATGGTTTTGTGTTTGGTGTGATGTGCTGTTTTCATTATCAGAGTCTTTATCCTTCAACAACACACATTAAACATGAAACACGTGGAGAGCAAACAAACGGCTGAATGAACGATATCAGCGTTGTGTCTGTGTGTGTTATAAACCAAAACGGCATTAAAATTCAACATACAAACACACACGTAAATGCACGGAATACGGCGGACTGACACATGAAATGAAATCTCATCATCTCATAACGAACCTGTCGCTCAAAGCCGCTGTTTTCCAGGAATCTGCTCCAGCAGATAGAGCTTTAGCCTAAACGCTGTTGTGATTTGTAAATCTCTGGTTTAATTTCACCCGCTGACCTTGAATGATCCTCTGCGGTTTCTGAATGCAGTGAAACGACACGCTTCTGTACATTTCTGCATCACGTCTCCTGAAGAAAGTGAACGCAGCACAAAGAGCCACGTGTCGGTCTGATTCAATGCTTGTGTTTCTGCCAGAATCAACACATCACAAATCAACACATCTCCAGATGTCTGTTTCACACTGATGGAGTTTCTAAATGAATTTACATTTATTCTTAGGAAATATGACAAAGAAACTCTTTCAGGATTAATATTGTTAAACCTAATATTTGCCATTTAGATGTTAGATTATCATACAGAGCTCTAAACAAAATGAATTCAGTCAAATGGATTTAACAAAAGCAAAATTTGTTCAACGTTCCAAAATGCCATGACCATATAGTTTTGAAATATTTGTGGTATTCACAATACTTATGTGGATAAGACATTTCATCCAAAATGTCTTGAAGGAGGGGTATCATACACATTTTGTTAATCTTCATCAATCATATCTCTGAAAAGTCTTTGGTTTTATTATATTTGTAAAAGACAGATACAGCTGTACGAGTGAAAGCAGCTGAGCTCCTGGAGGCGTGTCGTGGGCGGAGCTAAAGTCACAAACACGCGCAGCGCTCATCAAGCGGCCACATCAATACAAAACCCAACTTTGTGTCTTTAAATAACTATGACCAACATTCAGATCCAGCCATACATATTTCATACATATTTCATGCATATTTCACCCAAAATCAGATCCCAAATGTGACATTGAACAGCAAGAACGACTACAGCAGCACGTCTCTATGTGGACGTTTGCTAAACAAATGCATTTACAACATCACATTATTCATTTGATTCACTATACGTTCATGTTGTTTACATTATATAGAGTTTTACTTACCGGCTGATCATGATCGGGATCTTTAATGGCTGGGACCGATCCATCTCTCAGTTTTATATCATCAAATCCAGCGTTGAACTGTGCCTTATTAATAAAACATCAACACACAACTCTGGTTATCGCTGGTTCTTTGGAAAGCTAAACAAGCTTACATTTCCCTCGCAACCAAAACCACTCTCGGGACATTTTAAAACAAGATAAAAAGTTAAACCTGCAGCGCTTCAGTGACGTGAACGAGTGTGTATTGATGAGCTAACGGTCAGGTGAAGGTGCGCTCGGTTCTGTGAGAAATGCCCGTTCAAGAGTCATACAGAGCCATATTCAGAAAAAACGTTCTGAAACCCTGACGAAGTGCATTCAGCACAGAAATACTCGACTCACTATATCTGAAACTGTTCAACAGTGTAAAGAAGTCAGAATGCATATCTCTTTAAGATGTATTCAGGAACATTGCATATTATGTGTTGAAAAAGGATGAAAATGTTTTAAACAGGGATAAAATTGATGTCATGTGCACACACGTCAGGTGAGGAAACGGTGTAGATGTGATGTAGTAAATATGAGATAAGAGTTTGTCTCTGTTAAAAGCGATTCAGTGTTTTTCCTCTGAGATTTCACACATTATTCAGTGTTGGAAAACTGTTTATTCAGTCTTGACACTGGTGCATCATGGGATATTTAAGAAAACATTCATGAAAACTTATCTGGAGTTTGTGACATTTACCATTTAGACATCGATATGTAAAATGTGTATTTGGCATTAATATTGCAGTACTTTGTAAGTTCTACATCATTATTGTGTGCACGTTATATTATTATATAATAGATGTTACATAAATATTATGAATAGTGTTATTTTTCCACCTAATAATGAGTCAGACATGAGCAAAACATTTTCTATTCCTATCGTGCAGTGCTGATTTATTTATATAGTGAAACTTTTTAAGATTTGGAAAATGAAGTGACACACAGAATAATATGAGGATATTAATAAATAATATGAGGATATTAGACTGTTAAAACCCCACAAATGATCTAATATTTCATTTGTCATCATTTGAAGGTTAAACACCCACTTCCACTGACCATTCACTAAAAGAAAAGATTTTTACACAATTTATAAAAGGTATGGTCTCTGTGTCAGCAAATAAAATGGCAAAATGTGTTTCTTAGATGTGTTTTGTCTACTTTATTCTGTGGAAAGGAGCATTTGGCGGAGGAAAGCGTCACATCCACAACAAATGACAACGAGACAAACCCCGAGAACAGACGGGATGAAAATGAGTCCCGCTCATCCTGTTAACAAACATGAATAACAAAATGGAGGTATAATGGTTTCAATTTCAGGCGTGTGTGGAGACGAGCGACCCCCTGCCAGCAGAAGACAATCAGCCCATCAGGAGGCGCGTGCCGCTGTCGCCTCGGGCAAAGTCCTTAATAAAACTGACTTTATACAAGAAAGTTGCACATTACAGGAGTATAATCATCTGTTCATGCACTCGCTCCTCCATTAGACTCAATGACAGCTTGAAGGATTTTCAATTTGATGCGTTTCAAAAGTTCTGAGCAGGAAAATGAAGCCTCTCGCCTCTCCATCGGACCGTTCCGAGACATTTTCTCTCGTGATGTTCAAGTTTAAACTAGAGATGGTAAATAATCAATACGTTTTTAGTAACGTCATGAAACTATAAGACATTTGTTATTAAAAGTTTAATATTTGTAGATGAATACTGCTGCAGATTTGATATAACTTTTGGCTTTTGCTGAATCAAGCATTATTAAACCTATAGTAAGTTAACTGTAGTGAGTTTCATTTAGTAATTATGTCTCACAAAACTTATTTCAGCTTTACCTGATGATATTACAACACAAAGTATTAATTCAAAGATTCTCAAAAGAATGAAGAAAAAAGACATTTTTCATCTACAAAGATACAGAAACACTGATTATCTGAACAACCAGTTCACACGAGTTTTTCTGTAAAACGACATCAATGGCTAAAACTTCTATTTTAATGCTCTTGTTTCTCTCTTGATGACTTTACACATGTCATTAAAAACTATGAAAAAAGAGAACTAATTTTACATTTATGGGTCCAAAACCTCACATTTTAGTCATGATTACTTAATGTTTTAACTACAAGCATCATTAGGACTTATTTACATTTACATTTAGTCATTTAGCTGATGCTTTCATCCAAAGTGACTTACAAACAAGCAGGTGTTCTTGTCGGCCTATTTGGAAATGAAAGTAAGTGATTCAAGTCTTTATAATAAAAGAGCTTTTTAAGGTTAAACTAATCATTTCAGTGATGTTGAATGTTTTCATTTTATTTCTAGCTTGAATAACAGGTTTGCTTTACTATACAACTAAAAGAAGATTCACTAAAGCAATAACATCCTTCTGTTCATCAGGGTGTGATGCATGTCAACAGTGTATCTTTATCATCTTCCGTGCTCATCCGTCATCATGTCTGTCACTCGGGTAAAATAAACACTGTAGATGTGACGTCGTTAACACCCCGCGAAGACTTATGAGCAAATCATACAGAATTAATCGTGCCGCTGATATCACCGTTTCTCTCTATCGCATCCCACGAATCCACTGAGTTTTAAACAAGCTCAGCGTGAAACAGAGAAGTCACGTGACACAAGCTGCTTCACTGTGATTGGCTCATTAGCCTGTCAATCACAGCAATCACGCTCGGCTCTATAACAATCCCTCATTTGCATAGAAAGAAGGTGTGTTTGCTTCATGACGTCATGTGTATGTTTGGTGAATGTTCCTCTGTAATGTTGAAGCGGATGTGTGTCCTCATTCAGTTTCACGCTGAATTCAAAGGAAAATAAATGCAGTTCAAGTCAAAGTGACAGAAGCTGCTTAAAGAAATGTGAAGTTAATGCGCCGGCGCAGCAGCGTAACATCTGTCTGCGGCTCTAATTCTCCATTATGCGGCTGTATGAGAGGGTGGCTTGGCTCAGCGCCTCTTCAGACACTTAACCTGATATTCACCCCATCATTTACACAGATAAACAGACTGAATAACAGCTAATCAGCGGCCAGATGCGTCGCAGCGCCGCAAATCAATCTGCAATTACTCTCCATTCAACACAGATGTTTCTTCGGCTCGTCTCTTTTCCTCGTTTCTTTCTCGCTCTGAGACGTCTCATCTCTTTCCTTACGCAGAATGAAAGGCGCATTGACGATGTGTCACTACAGATGAAAAACACTTCAGCTGTGCGAGTCTGTCTGAGATCATTTGTGTGTGTTTAAACTTGATCATCTACAGATCTGTACTTGTGTAGCAGTCATCAGGTCAGTGATGTTAAAGACACACAGCAGCATCTTTAGTCTTCAGTCATGTCCCAAGTGATTATATACTATATACACTTTGAGTTTTAGAAGGGTAGTATCGTCTCAAATAAAACACTAACAGCTTTCTTAATCTAAGCAGAAGTATAAGCAGATTCCCACACAAATGAATGATCAAACTAAACATCAATTTCTACATTATACTTTTAATGCAAGCGTCATCTGAGACTGAAGTGTAAATGTGCATTGTTCACAAATAAGCTTCTTCAGCAAAACTGTGACCGCTGAGTGTTTAAATGAGGTGGAATAGTGCATATGTGTGTGATTTGGAACGCAGGTTTTGTTGTCTCTCTGCATTTGCTTCACACCTTTGATTTGCATGTGACTCTAAGAATATGTCAGATATCTGCAGTATGGTTCACTTATGATGAACTTTGAGCAAATAAAATATATCTTTCCCTTACCGTGTTTCACATCAGGAGCGGATGGTGATGTGTAGGATGTATATGGTGGCCAGGAAGAAGAGGAGAGGAAAGATGGAAAAGAAGACAAAGCGGTGGAAGTTGATAAAGGAAGAGGTGTGTCATCGGAAAGAAGATTAGGAACGTGGTGGTGGAATGGGGAAGTACAGGACAACAGTAGACAGGATTACAAGGAATCACAGCAAAGAGTGAAGTGTGAAAGGCCAAACAGAAAGCATATGAGGAGCTGTATACCAGGTGAAACACAAGGGAAGGTGAGAAGGACTTGTATAGATTAGCGAGGCAGAGGGATAGAGATGTTGGGAAGGATGTGCAGCAGATAAGGGTGATTAAAGATAGAGATGGAAATGTGCTAACAAGTGAAGAGAGTGTGTTGAGAAGATGGAAAGAGTACTTTAAAGAGCTGAAAAAAGGGGAAGAAGGGGAATATTGTAGAGCAGGAAGTGGCAAAGATTAGAAAGGATGAAGATCTTTAGAGAAAAATGAAGAGTGGAAAGGTGGTCCAGATGACAAACCTGTGGAGGTGTGAAGAGAGACAGCAGTGCAGTTTCTTTCTAGTTTGTTTAACAGGATTTTAGAGAGTGAGAAGATGACTGAAGAAGAAGTGTTTTAGTGCCGATCTTTAAGAACAAGAGTGATGTCCAGAGGTTTAGCAACTATAAAGTTGATGAGCCACACAATGAAGTTATGGGAAGAGTTGTGGAAGCTAGGCTAAGAAAGAAAGTGAGCAACAGGATGGAGCTGCCAAGCAAAAGGCCAAAGAGGAGATATATGGATGTGATAAAAGAGGACATGAAGTTAATTGGTGTGAGAATTAGGTGGAAACAGTTGATTTGCTGTGGCGACCCCTAAAGAGAACAGCTGAGAGTAGAAGAAGTTTGTGTTTTCTGGACCCCCAGAAAAGCCATTTCATGATTTCATGTAAACAAACAGACATGTTGTCATGTAGACAGGGCCTTAGTACAGCGATGTTGCCGTGTTAGGATTATATGAGCCGTATGTATTAGTTCTCTATATGTATCAGCTGTGTATAGAAGCTCAGACTAATAGCTCTGTGTAGATTCATTATGGAATTTCCATAATGTTTGCGTCCACATAGAGACTGGCAAATCATCTGACATCAGCACGCACACACATTAACAACAAACAGCTCTGGGTTTAGTGTGAGTCATGAGTTGATAAAGAGCCAGAAGAGGGAAACTGTTTGGTTTCTATGGTAACACAGGCACTCATCAGCTTACACGGCATCTCACATATGCAAAACGCACAAGTTACGATCCCTGAAACTAAAGCGCAGTGTAATTCCCAAACTACTGCTGAAGGTCGTTTCATTCAAGGTCACGTTCTCAAAGAAACCCGTTATTATAATCTCACCAGCTGTAAAATAAAACATCTATGAATATTTACTCTGATCATAATGATTTTATAAAAGAAGTTCATAGTGTATTGCAAATCTTCTGAAGTCAAATGAGAGATTTGTATAAGAAACAGAAATGTGTTGAAGGTTTTTCCCTGCTGTTGCTCTTAAATCTCATTTATAATTTACAGCATATTCAAACCTGTTCATGTGACACTTGACAACCAATAACATTTGACGTTACATCAAACTGGGTATATAACCCTGTCACATGACTTCAGAAAACCTGCATGTTATATTTTTATGCTGAGTTTAGAGTATATTATTTTGGCACGATTGATTTCTCGGGGGAGTTTTGTGGTGATTTGTTAACAACAAAATGACCAACAAGCGATGACTGGTCAGAAAGCAACGTGACACGATTACTGACAAATTCAGGAGTTATATATATATATATAACTATGGCACTTAAATCTGCTCGTGTTGTACAGGAGATAAAAATATCTTATGATTTGTGTAAATGATGACAGGATTTGCATTAGTGGATAAATCATTGAATATGCTGTATTAATATGCTTTCCTCTTATATTTCAATAGAAACACAGTGAGTTATGTCATGTGCAGACGGCACCTGTGGGGCTCAGAATCACTGAAAGATCTGGAGGATTCAACACACATGCAGTCATTCATTACTGAGAACGATGTAAAAATAAGCAAAGACGAGAAGCAGCTGATGTGAAATGAAAGCTCAAGCCTTGATTCAGAATGTCAGAATTAAAACAGAGAGAAATAAGATCACAGCTGACTGAAATTATCTGCGTTTCTTTCCTTCTCATTTGTAACATGAAAAAAGTCCTCTTTGAAATGAAACGCTTATCTCCGACACCGAAGGAAACGTTCTGTCAGGAAGACGTCAGATAAACGAGCTGACAACACCAGCGATGATATCTGTCTCGCTGTGCAAAGGGAAAAATCTTCTAATTAAAAGAATTTTAATATATCTATTCAACCGCTTATGCTTTAGATTAAAAACTAAAGACGTTTCTCTTTTCGGTCTCATTCATCCTCTGTGAGATGTGATGAAACGGGACTTGTGGCCTTTACATCCAGGAGAGCGTCTGTGCATCTGGACTGATTTACGAGCTGTTGTTGTCATTGTGGATGAATGTGATTTGTTAACAGGGGTTCAGTAAGTGTGTAATGCTGTAAAGATTGAATGAATTATATGAAGTCTGAAAGTCTGCTCCACATTATGCTTATTCACAGACATTTCTTACTTTTTCAGCAAACAGTCATAAATATCTCAGATCAAGACAAACCAGTAAAACAATAAAGATTTTTTTTTCTGTAACCAGAGTAAATTTGATCCCACCAGAGCAAACGTGAAATGTTTCTGCGGTAGCGTCTGCTGATTTATTTCACGAGATGGACCCGGCGAGAGAGCAACACAAAGGCGCAGTCACACGCTCACCAGAACACATGATGGACTGCGCTTTCTGCCCACTTCATTAATTTTCCGACCCTCGTTTGGCTTCGGGCTCCGTTTTGTTCTCTGAGCCAATAGAAACGGCAAAGAATAATTGATGCCCCGAGACTCCAGACAAGACAATAGGTTACAACGGCGGCCGGCGTTAGATCAAGAGCCCTGCGAAGAAAAACTGGACGAATATCATCTGACCTCATAGATCTGCGCAGACGGCCGCTGGAAGTGTTTCAGTACGCGGCTGCAAAGATCGAACTGAACTCGGACAAACCGCAACGCTTCACAAACACCAGCTCCAGTTTCTGCTTTCAATTCAGCCCTCAATCCCATCTAACTTAAAACATTTATAAAGTCATTTATAAAATCCACATACACTGAAACACATTTGTACATTAGAATTTTTGTCCTTTTAATCATTCATTTTCTTTTAAATGTTTAAATTCAGCAATTTAATGGCAAATTCAATTGTGACAACATGCCCCGTTACAAGAATAACTCAACACACTTTAACATACACACACTTTAAGTACCAATGTGCATGAAACCCTCGGACACGTGAATGTTTATGGTCTCATCTCAGGGTACACTGGAATAATGTTTTAGTTTTGTAAGCATATTTCATTTCAGTCAGCAGTAAAGTGTCGTGAGTCAAGCGGGAATGTGATGAAAAAGCAGAACCTGCGGTCGCTGCCATTTCTGTCCTGCCAAAAATACACAAACAAATAAATTAATACTACTACTGTTCCTGTCATTTATGAGCAATAAAAACAAATGGAGCATTTGCACTGCATTTATTCTCAAGTGAAAAAGAAATCATTTTCCTCGAAGATTTCCTGTAATGTCGCATTATTTGCCTTTTGTTTACAATGCTGCAAAACTTCTTATTGTCCGACACATTTTTACACTGATAAGATTGTGTTCAAGATCAGAACAGCATTTCTTCATTCTGATTTTAAATACATTTAGTATCAAAACTTACTCACTATTAGTGTAGTTTATAGAACTAGATAATGATTTGACTCCTTTTGTATCTTATATGTATAATTCTCCTTCAGCAGAGCAGATCTATGTAAAGATGAAAACAGTACTGACCGTCTCAGCTGTGCTTCTGTAAAGATGACATGAACACTGCAAAACACACAAACAAATAAGGTTTACAAAACACACAATACCTGATATACTGAAAGGAGAAACTCTTATAGGTTCTTTAAATCTCATCTGTTCTTTCATTTCAGCAGATCTTTGAATCAATGGGTTCTTTAATCTCATTAGTTATTCAATCCCACTGGATCATCAAAATCACTGGTTCTTTAATCTTATTGGTTCCTCAGCTTTATAGGATCTCTAAATCTCATTGGTTCTTCCATCTCATTGATTTTTAAAATCTTATTGGTGTTTTAAATCTCATTTGGCAAACCGCCTTAAAGAACATTAAAGGTTTATTTGAAGTCAGGATATCAGGGATGACATAAGTGACTTATTTTGTAAGTAATAAACAAGTTTTCTATGAATTGTGTATATACACCATTATGAAAATGAACCATGACTTTATTATAATATCGGTTTAACAATCATGTTCTTGGCAGATTGTATTGTTTGTATTGCCAAAATGAATAATATAGTTAAACTTATATTATTATAAGACAACTGCAAACTTACTTTGGTTTAACTACAAACACCACAGTTAAACTACACGTACTGTACATTATTATTATTACAGCCAGTGCACCAGCTGTTTATATAGAATTGTGTAAATGATCTCACAGCAGTGAATGACTTTATATATACGTGTATATTTCTTACATCATAAACAGATTTTCAATCACCAATAACACACACACTGTGTACGTAAAGCTCAGTAAGAGGTCGTTTATGGGGCTGTTGTTTGGATGACGTCATGTGAATCATGTGATCTGGTTTGTGAATGTAAAGACTCACCGCTCACGGGATGATGAAGTAAATGATCAGAAAGAGACAAACATCAAACAGTAGAAAGAGCCAGAAATCAAACCAGTACGAGTGTTTGGGCAGAGACACGACAGAGACACGCGTGTTCTCCATGATCGCGCACACGCACGCTTCCTATTTCCGCTGCAGCGTCGCATACTTCCGGCGAAGTTCACAATAAAAGTCCCGCACGCACGTCACAAAGATGCTGCTTTTGCGAAATAACGTTTAAATGACACACAGTTAAACGTTGCTAATGTTCATTTCAGCATAGAAGTGTTCATTAACGAGTTATAAACATTTATTCAGGGGAAGATTTGACTCATCATACTCAAACCAGTATAACTTTTATTTTTATATATGGACTTTTCATGCAGATATTTCCCAAAAGCAAGAGTTCTCAGTGACCATGTCAAAATACATTAAAATAAAAAGTGTTATGAAAGTGTATGGCTCATAAATGGATTGTAACCACACTATGAACTGTTGTGAGGAGTGCGACTGTCTTCATTGTGTTCATGTGTTTGATGTTGAAATAGTGAGTTGGGCATAGAAAGGGATAATACTTATTGAAATGGTTAAATGACTGTGGTCTGTGTCACAGTCATAATCATTATGTGTGCTATTGCAGATCACTAGTTGACACATTTTGTTGATCGAAATGATTTCTCTTGCTGATTGATTGTTTTTGTAAAGTTGTGCCATTGTCAAGAGATTTGTGTTGTATTTGTGATTGTTGACATACTGTGTGTCAGTCAATGTTTAGATCAAACTACAGCAATGTGTGTCATTCACTCGGAACTCTTTATGACTCTTGATAAAATTCGCTTACAGTCGTAAAATATCCTAAAAATCATATTGTGTGCAGCTGGCTTTTATAGTTTTATAAAGATTTAAATGTGGATGTCCACATACTTTTTGTCCACTTAGTTTTGAACATACTTTGTAGGATTTCTTTTCTTTTTCTTTTTGTAGGATTATATTGCCCACACAATTGCACTATAAATACACAGCTGCACAGGTTTGTCTTCATGTATTTTAAATAATTAACATGATAAATCATGCCATAAAAGAATCATTTTCTTGTAGTTTTTTTTGTAGTTCAGTGGTTGGAGCGTGACGTTAGCAACACCAAGGTCATGGGTTTAAACCCAGGGATTACACATGCTGAGAAGAAAATAGTATAATGCACTGTAAGTCAGTTTGGATAAAAGCATCTGCCAAATGCATAAATGTAATAGCTGTATGGTTCCATATTTTTAGGAGTGTTATTTAAGGATTCTTTATTGACTTGTGTTATATAATGAGTTGATATCTGCTAAATTCAAGCTTTAGAGCAACCTTGCAGCATTTCTAAATTTTCATTAAGACATCATTGAATATGTTTATTAAGCTGTTTGAATGGCAGGGAGTGTTTGGACGTCTGCAAAGCGTAGCTGAAACCAACACACACACACACACGCACACACACACACACACACACACACACACACACACACACACACACACACACACACACACACACACACACACACACACACACACACACACACACACACACACACGCACACATGAACACACAGTGTATAAATACACACCCACAGCAGCATTATGGATGTGCAGCTAATGTGTCTACAGATGGCTAAGCACCTCTTAAATTGTGAATGTTTGGATCTCAGATGTGTGTTAAAGGCCGTTTGTTTGAAAACGCCTCCAGTTTCAATGGCAGTGTATAAATTCACAGATCCAGCGTGACTCCAGCCCTGCGGGACTGATCCAGACGCCTCACTAAACTAATGTTTCCCTGCGGCAGCTTTAGCACAAATGGGCAACACAAGACCAGCCCGTGAATGTTTAACACTGACCGCGCTGATCTGAGATCTGGGGATCCGGGACTCTATGTGTTTATTCCATTTTTTTATCACAGATAAAACTGATTTTATTGGTGCTGCAAACTCATATCTTGTGAGTCTCTAATAGTTAATGTATGTTTTTTTTTGTAACGCTAACATTAATATGATGAACCCCATGTGATTAAATAGATCACTAATCCACCAAAACATCAAAATAATGACTGAATTATAAACATGATCTCATCGCAAGTCACAACTATTTTACAAAGTGGCTGATTTTGATCAATTTGTACAATTTCAAACAATCTCCTTATGTGCCACTTATGGTCATGTGTGGGTGGAGTTAGGGGCGGGGCTTCAATATTGTTTTGTATGTTTTTAATTATTTACTTCCTTAATTTATGCAGATTAGTCACCTCGTAAAATAGTTACGAATGACATTTTCCATTATATAAGACACACTATATGTGAGCCAATAAATGGACATGAAATAATAATTCTGACAATAATAAATAAGAATGTAAAGTGATTTTAGATTTAATTACACAGTTCAGCATCAAAACGCATGTCTGAAACGATTCACTCCTCACCTTAAACATTACATATGGTTACGATAGTAATATCGGAAAAATTGACATAATAGCAGACAATAAAAAGCTCAATATCACAGATACATTATTAATGGCGGTGCATTTAATTTGAATAATTCAATGATCTGTTGTCAATTTCATCTGTTTTTTCTTTAGTCAGTTGTTAAACTCTTTTATTCTGAAAGTGTTTTCAGGAGCTAGTCTCTATTTTTCTCATCTTCTCATTGATCAGCCGGTGTTATTTACAGATGACAGTAAACGCAGGCGTATTGGTCTGTCATTGTTAATGCTCAGCTCATTTCTTCACACTTCTGTACGCTTCATTCAACCTCACGGCATCCAGACAGACACAAATTGCGCTACAATCGAGCGTCTGATTTGGTGTGCATCCAGTGAGATGTTTTTGACCCGCTGTTAGAAGTTATGAACGCTCTCTGACAGAACCCTGTGATGCATTACATTTCAGGACTAATTGTTATGTCAATGATGGCCTCTTCTGAATTCACACTTTAAAGGCCAGTATTGAAGAGATTTTTCTTTTAGAGACCAAAACCAAATCCCCACAGATCTGAACCAGACCCACCGGAACCCACCAGAACCCAGACCAGAACCTGTACCAGCACTCAGATCATGACACAAAGTCGTGCTGTTATGTCTACAATGGCTTAGAGTTTACCTTTAACAGCTAAATAATCTATTTTATTTCTATGCGTTTGGCCTAAATTACAGGAAACTACAGGAAAGCTAAATTATATTACAACATTAGAAAATTAAAGAGACATTCAGCTGCACCAAAGCTGGATCAAGAAAGTTCTCATTCCTCAGGAAATGAATCCCAGGAAAGAGATGGAAAGAGATGGAAAGAGATGAGAAGAGATGGGAAGAGATGGGAAGAGATGGAAAGAGATGAGAAGAGATGGGAAGAGATGGGAAGAGATGGAAAGAGATGAGAAGAGATGGGAAGAGATGGGAAGAGATGGAAAGAGATGAGAAGAGATGGGAAGAGATGGAAAGAGATGAGAAGAGATGGGAAGAGATGGGAAGAGATGAGAAGAGATGGGAAGAGATGGGAAGAGATGGAAAGAGATGAGAAGAGATGGGAAGAGATGGGAAGAGATGGAAAGAGATGAGAAGAGATGGGAAGAGATGGGAAGAGATGGAAAGAGATGAGAAGAGATGGGAAGAGATGGAAAGAGATGAGAAGAGATGGGAAGAGATGGAAAGAGATGAGAAGAGATGGGAAGAGATGGAAAGAGATGAGAAGAGATGGGAAGAGATGGAAAGAGATGAGAAGAGATGGGAAGAGATGGGAAGAGATGGAAAGAGATGAGAAGAGATGGGAAGAGATGGAAAGAGATGAGAAGAGATGGGAAGAGATGGGAAGAGATGGAAAGAGATGAGAAAGAGATGGGAAGAGATGGAAAGAGATGAGAAAGAGATGGGAAGAGATGGGAAGAGATGGAAAGAGATGAGAAGAGATGAGAAGAGATGGAAAGAGATGAGAAGAGATGGGAAGAGATGGAAAGAGATGAGAAGAGATGGGAAGAGATGGAAAGAGATGAGAAGAGATGGGAAGAGATGGGAAGAGATGGAAAGAGATGAGAAGAGATGGGAAGAGATGGAAAGAGATGAGAAGAGATGGGAAGAGATGAGAAGAGATGAGAAGAGATGGAAAGAGATGAGAAGAGATGGGAAGAGATGGAAAGAGATGAGAAGAGATGGGAAGAGATGGAAAGAGATGAGAAGAGATGGGAAGAGATGGGAAGAGATGGAAAGAGATGAGAAGAGATGGGAAGAGATGGAAAGAGATGAGAAGAGATGGGAAGAGATGGAAAGAGATGAGAAGAGATGGGAAGAGATGGAAAGAGATGAGAAGAGATGGGAAGAGATGGAAAGAGATGAGAAGAGATGGAAAGAGGAATTAGGCAAAAGTGTAACATAGATTCTGTCTGAGTCTTGTTCCAAAATGATTTACACTCTTTAAAGGTTTCTAAAAGGTTTTATGCTGGGCAGCATGTTTCCATAAAGAACCTTTAACATTCACAGAAGATTTCCGTTTTACAAAAGGTTTTTTGTAGTGGTAGTAGTCTTTG
The DNA here is from genome assembly GCA_019155185.1 of Beaufortia kweichowensis. NCBI lineage: Eukaryota > Metazoa > Chordata > Actinopteri > Cypriniformes > Gastromyzontidae > Beaufortia > Beaufortia kweichowensis. Next base: position 26,502,538 of record CM032794.1, on the reverse strand, counting down.
TAGTAAGAGAGCGCATGTGTTTCATACTCCTGATGATGATGATGATGTGTAGCAGGTTTCGATACAGGCGAGTGAGTTAATGTGACCTGCGGTGAGTTTGTATGGCAGTATGTTTTGAGCTCTGTGTCCTCTTGTCTTTTCATTCCTCTCTCAGGTGTCATTGTGCAGCGTATCGTCATGACAACACACGGATGGAGACCGATAAACACTCTAGCTATAGCGCACGCCAACAAACATGCAGTGATGCTGCAAGAATGATGTGGATTTTTTTAAAGATTACACAACTTCACACAGTTATCTCTGCAGGAGAATACACAACAACTGAACATACAGTATGTTGTTAAATAAAACTGTAATCTGTGTTTATAAACTGACTCAAACTACTGTAAGGCAGCTATTAAAGCAACGATTTACTGCAGTTTTACACAAAACACTGCATGAGACATTGTCAGGATATCACCTCTCTCTCTCTCTCTCTCTCTCTCTCTCTCTCTCTCTCTCTCTCTCTCTCTCTCTCTCTCTCTCTCTATCTATCTGTCTATCTGTCTGTCTCTCTCTCTCTCTCTCTGCTCTCTCTCTCTCTCTCTCTCTCTCTCTCTCTCTCTCTCTCTCTCTCTCTCTCTCTCTCTCTCTCTCTCTCTCTCTCTCTCTCTCTCTCTATATCTCTCTCTCTCTCTCTCTCTCTCTCTCTCTCTGTCTCTCTCTCTCTCTCTCTCTCTCTCTCTCTCTCTCTCTCTCTCTCCCTCTATCTCTCCCTCTCTCTCTCTCTCTCTCTCTCTCTCTCTCTCTATCTCTCTCTCTCTCCTCTCTCTCCTCTCTCTCTCTCTCTCTCTCCTCCCTCTCTCTCTCTCTCTCTCCTCTCTCTCCTCCTCTATATCTCCCTCTCTCTCTCTCTCTCTCCTCTCTCTCTCTCTCTCTCTCTCTCTCTCTGTCTCTCTCTCTCTCTCTCTCTCTCAATGCACAGGCAGTGTTGGTAATGCATTGGACTAGAGATTGTGTGTGTGTGTGTGTAGGAGGAATCGTTGCCAGAACACAGCCGCTGTCCATTCAGGTTGCTGGCACGATACACTGTATACTCTCTCACTTTCTCACATGTGTCTTTCATTTTGGCTGTACATTCATCTTAAGACACACAATAATACATTGACTGTCACATCAAGACATGTTCTGCAATTTTTTAACAGTAAAGCTCTGTTTGATTTGTTTCATTTGTGAATGAATTATGATGAGCGGTTGGACCTAAATAAATCCACCATTTTGATTCCATCATCGAGACCATCAGCACAACAGGGATGTCGTTCATTTATAGGCAGCTTGCTTTTAGGGGGACGTTCAAGCTAATAGCCTGTGATGTCTGCTGATGATGCTGATGTGGGTGTGTCCTGTGATTTAACATTTTATGCACCTAATCAGTAACTACCAAAACAGAATGAAGATAACTGAAGTCAAAGTTGGAGATGCATTCAGACGTATTTTAATGTTCAAGATGTATTGGCATTTTTAAAACAAGTTTATTTATGAACTGATTATATGATGATACACTGTAAAAATGTCAAGCCATGGACACAAATGGATTACATTACCATAGAAAATGTCTATATTTGACCCAAGCATGGGTAAAACCAACCCATCATAGCTTAATTTGTAACCCAACTGTTGTGTTTGTCTCTTTTTGACCCAATCGTGGATTGACAATAGCCCAGCGGTGCAATCTCTCATCAGTGCCTTACATGTTTGAATCAGGTTTTTTCTCCTACATTGTGTATTGTAAGAACGCAGAGCGTTTGATCGGTCGGCGTGTGTAAAGCTTGATAGAGTTCTGGTCCGGCGGCGGCCCGCGGGGCAGCGAGAGACTCGAGTGCATTAGCAGCATCTGCAGGGGTCAAACAAGCACCTGTGGAGAGTAAAACTCTTCATTTAGATCAATATTCACATCATTAACCTTTACTGGCCTCACACTAATGGATCAATACAGCTACAGAGAGAAGAAAACAGCAGGAGGGAGAGAAGTGCCATGGCTTAAGTGAATAAACCCTAACCGCACGCATGCGGGAGCTCGGCCGGTCGCTCTTTTTGTTTAGGATTTGACCTTTAACCCCTGACTCAAGCTGAAGTGCCCTGTGAGATTCACACGATAATAATATAGTGTGTGTTTAATATTGTGTGTGTTTATAACATGTTGCTGTGTGAATGCTGTAATAAATGATCATCTCACCAGAAACACGTTTACCATCCAGATTTCATTTCTTCACCATGATCAAAACTACCGTCTATTACCGCACAAACAATATGCTAATAAATGAAGAGAAATACACGATAAAGAATCTCTTATCAGACGCGGCTCGCTCGGGTGCGGAAAAACAGAATGAAGCTATAAAACAGTTTTAATAAACTTCATCCTCCACAGTAAAATTACAGGTGAAATTTATAACAGCTGGCAGGCGTGTGATATAACAGGCCGACGGCAGCTCTGACTTTCTGAAAGAGATGATTTCTCTTTCAGAGAAATGATGAGATCTGATGAAGCTCGTGTATCATTAACACAGAAAGAGCCCATTAAAATGATCTGTTTCTCAGCCCATGAGATGAAACATCCCTCTCTTCTCTACGCCACACACAGAAAACAATAGTGTTTCAGTTTTTCACAACAGATTAATGTTAGTATTTGTGTCGTCTGTAGTGTTGAAAGAGTCAAAAAAAGGAAATGAAAACAATAGCTGCGTGTGAAATGGCGTATTTACCTATCGACCGTTAAAACATTACTATTACTGTATACTTCTATATAGTATGTGTGAGTGCGGTATGAATAGATTATAGACATACTACATACATGATGTTTTCATTGTCATGTGACCCGTATGCTTCTTGAAACATCAGCCATGAAAATAATTAATGTTAAACTAACACGATGATTAGTCTTAGAGTTTTCTGCTATTTTTTACTTGAATGTGGTGTCTCGTCAGCTCTGGCATTATGGGATAGAAGTAATGCCAAATAATAACAAATCTCATTTCTCAAATCTCCCATTTCTGTAACTATATAATATGGAAGTAGGTGATTTTTGACTTTTAAAACCGTGTCAGCTGTAGATTTGATTTTGAAAGTCTTTAAAGGCAAGTAATGTTTGGCATACAGACAGCACAGACACACACTGTAGTTGGTGATGTCACTTTGTAAAGAACGCACATGACATCATTATTTTGACTCTATCTAAAGCTGTACTGTTTTCTGATGCCATATATAAATGAGTGTATATCAAATATATATTCAGATTCTGTGTGAAACTTTCACTTGAAAACCTGTTTTCATTTTACTGTAAAGAAACGGCCAAAAGTTTCCTTTTGTTTAAGAATGTTTGTTGAATAATCTGACTGAAGATGAGATGTTTTCATGGACTAAAGTCTCAGAGATATCATAACACAAGACGATGCTGTGATGACATTAAATAATAAATGCAAAATCAAGACTGCATTTAACGGTCTGAAGAAAATGATTTGAGATGTTGTCAGAGAATTGCTGTTTCGTCAGTGAAAGAAAGAGCGAGTTGTAGTTAAAAAGACCTTAAGAATTAAAAATGTTATTTTTATTCAATAGTTTCCCCTCCTGAACAATCATTTTAAACTGCACAAGGCCAGAATTCATTAAGTGATTTGTGTTTATCATGTTTACTTTTAATTGACATCATTCATTTAACGAGGAATTTGTCTTTCCTTCAGCTAATTGAAAGTATTATGTTACCGTACCTAGTTTATAATTAGGTAAAGTTAAAATAATTTATTGTCAGCAATTAATCTCGTGCAAACAACAAAATGTATTCATGGGTGGAGAGAAACATGACGGTGTATAAACCCTCCAAACCGCTTCACCTTTGTGTGTGTGTAATGAAAGGAAAGGTAGTCAAATACATGTAAATGTCGTTCTTCCGGAAGTAATTGAAGTAAAGTTGACGTCACGCTTGAAGCTGTGAATCAGATGTTCAGTTCTGGATGACAGAGCTCGTGTCACTTGGACTCTCGGCGTGTCTCAGCATGATACAAGTCCACATCAAAATACACCGCCGCCTTTCTGACTATCTGCTTGTTCTGAAGCGGAAGAAGTCGTCCGCCGTTTCCCCGGCAAATTACAGAACGCATTAGCGTCACGAGAGGCGTACCGACCGGCGGTGTCAAAAACACACAACACCTGTTGTGCGAGGCGGTGAAGCGTTCACTTTAATTTGATCAGACTGCGAACAATCGCTCATTAGAGTCAGGAGAGGAGCAGGAGGCGGAGGAGAGGAGATGAAATCACTGAAGCGAACAGATAGAGCCGTACACAACGACGAGTTCAGTCGCCGTGACGTCACTGATGTGCCGCAAGTGTCTACGTGATTTCAATAGCGACACCAGACGCGAGACGCGATCTTTCCTGCGGCCTTTTGAAAGTTGAGATTGTGAAGAACTCTTTGGTGTTGTCCTGTTTACATGCAGAGATCTTTCCCATATCAATTCAGTCAGATTACCATTTCTGCGTTTAGTGATTTATAATTCATATGAATTCATTATTTTGGCACATCTACATGTAACACATTTGTTGCATTTAGTGACTAAAGATGAACGGAGAGTCGTCGTGTGTCGCGGTAATGAATCTAGTAGATATCTAATGTCACAAGAACGGGGAATGGGGTTCACGTCTTAACTTCATCGGATTGTCATATTTCCTCCATTAAACATTTATTTCCATAATGAACCGACTTGAGGTGGAGCTACATTGACGTTTTGGCGTTCCAGGAGACACGACTGAGACCGAGTCGCGTGGAAACGGTCAGCTCGCAGATAAAAGCGGAGGTCATTGGTAACGCTTCGGCCTTTCTGCACCATCACGACATAAACGGAGAGAAATGTGTGCATCAGAGCTGATGACACTATCCCTCAGCACTCAGCAGAATCCATTGTGTTTTCAATTGTCTCGTCTAGCGGCCATAAAAAGAGATGGAGTTGCCTGCTGGGCGGGAGCAGTGCGGCAAATTGAAAGTGTAATTTCTAACAATATGGGACCCAGCAGTCGACGAGCGATTGCCTTTACGTTTCTCTTTCTGTGTGTGTGCGCGCGTCTCTCGTCTATGAATGCAAAGCAAAGAGGAAAATGGAAGCTCGTTTCCGAATAAATAAGATCACTCTAATGGACGAGTAAATGACTTTGGCCCGGGGTTAGCGTGGCCTCGCCGCGTAAAGCCCATTTGGACCAGTGACGCTTGCCGTCTGTGAGCTCCCGCTGCGCCGCATCACCCTCCAGAAATTAATTGGAAAATGAAGCATCAGAAAGAAACGTTGATTTGACATTCTGTGCGTCTCTTCTGAATTCACTTTCTGCACTTTTGCCATGTTGGCAACAAGACGTTTGGATTTGTTCTTCCTCTCATTGAATGTTTGGCTCTATCTGGACGTTTCTAGGAATAATTGCTCCTGGAATTATAGGTATTACAGTTCACGGTAATAAGTATAGCTTAGAATATTTATAACGTGGACGTGAGCGATATTTTGACTCCCACTATGGATGGTTTCTATTTCTTTCCGTATCCATGATTATATGTTTTCGAAATCAAGATTTCCAACCAGCAACACGTAAAGAAAATGAAAATCCAGTTCGAATAAACTTAAATTCAGCCGATCCGAAGGCTTATTTTTCTGTTTAATACGACACATTTGGCCAAAGAACGCTCCAGTCCTGACTTTAGTGGTTTATACACAAACATTCTTCTTAACAACCTCAAAATATGTTCTCAGCACTATGAATTTCCACAAACCGTGTGTCTAGCACTCTTTTCCTTCAGACACATTATACTCCAGCAGTAGTGTCAGTGTCAGTCCTCCTCTTGGCACACATGTGCACAGATAATGGCACACGGATTTGATTCGGTCTGACAGAAGGCCAAAGGCCTGTGGCTTTCCCGTCGCTCCGCCAGACTCGCATTCCTCTGCCCTCTTTCTCATATGGACCATTAAACATCTCGCTGCTTTCCAACTCGCTGTCAGAACCCGCAACCAGAGCGCATCTAACATGTCTGGAGCGACGGATGTGATCTCACACGCCGAATCCGTCCGTGATTGCGCTGTGTGTCCAGTACAACGGCGAGGAGAAATAAAACTGCTCAGAAATATCTGGACAAAAAAGGGTTAAAGAGAGAATTCAGCCAAAAGTAAACATTCTCTCATCAATTTATTCCCTCTCATGTGGTTTATAAATCTGTGTGTGTCTCTTTCTTCAGTGAAACACAACAGAAGAGATTGTGAGAAATGTTTCAGTGGTTTTGTGTTCATATAATGAAAGTCAATGAGGGTCAATGTTGTTTGATTATCAACATTCTTCATAATCTCTTCTGTTGTGTTCTGATGAAGAAAGAACGTCATACAGGTTTATAATGAGAGAATGAATGATCATCTCTTTAAGAATAATCATGTGACCTTTCAGTGGTTTTTGATGATGTCACCAGGATGTTTTTTATTCTAATGTTTGTTAAAGTGATGCAGTTTGACTTACACAGCAGTTTATTAGGTAAACAACCTTTGATTTTTTGAATACATGTTTCTGTTTATCAGAAAAACTCAAAGTTGATGAAGGTCAGATGTCTTCTGGTTGTGGGAATCTCAGTTCTTTGTTCTCTTCTGTGTGGTCTTGGTTATGAAATCCCATGAATGTGTGTCATAGAGAGTAAATTATGATTCATTCATTCATGTATCAGACCTGAGGAAAGAACTTCAGCTAAACACACAAGTCAGTCTTACACCTGCAGATCTCACAAGTCCATTAAACAGACGAGAGACAAACAAACGCTTATATAAACTAGTTCAGAGATGTTGTGTTGTGTTTCATGACTTTGGTTGGTCGAGTGTGGGGGGAAGACTGAATTAAATGAATATTTGCAGAAAAGGCTTTTAAACCCACAGGCTGAATCTGTTCCTTCACATCCATCTTCTCTTTTATGGACCTTCTTCCTCTTTGTTGCTTGTGAATAAAGCATCTTTAGAAAAGAAGAAAACTTCTATTATAAGAGAAGAAGAAGAGGTCACGTCTGCCTGCGCTCGAAATAACATGTGCACACACACACGCACGCACACACACACACACACACACACACACACACACACACACACACACACACACACACACACACACACACACACACACACAGACACACACACACACACACACACACACACACACACACACACACACACACACACACACACACACACACACACACACACACACACACACACACACACACACACACACACACACACACACACACACAGACACACACACACACACACACACACACACACACACACACACACGCACACACACACAGACACACACAGACACACACACACACACACACACACACACACACACACAGACACACACACACGCATGCGCTTTCACACACACACACACACACACACACACACACACACACACACACACAGACACACACAGACACACACACACACACACACACACAGACACACACACACACACACACACACACACACACACACTTATCTACAGTAAATGAGGACATAGACTTTGTGTTTTTATACACAGATACTATAATGTGTTCACAAATAAGAACTTTCCCACAGGGAGGTTTTGCTCAGATTTGTCAAGTTTTGGTCACTTTTGGGTACAAATGAAGCTTGTAGGGGAAATACAGTTAAGATCCGTTATGATTAAATGAAGACCAGGAGTCAGAGATAAAGTTAATCCAAGAAAATGGACAAAAACCATTGTAGAACAAGCAGAAGTCATCTTTAACACTGTACATGTAAATAGTTTGGATCCATTATTACTGTAAATACTCTTGATTTCGAGTATGACGTACTTCATGTCACATGAAATATGATTTCTAATAATATATAAAACATAAATGGTATGGGTTTATCATGTAGGCTGAAAGACTTTATGTATTCTTGATTTACTGTAAATATGATTTTAATATGTCATATCATTTCAGAATGATGACAGAATGTATGATGATTGTATAAATCACATAGAGGTTAATAATACATGTGTTAATAATCAGATAGTTTCAGTCATGCAACTACAGATCTAATTAAATGTGAAAAACACAAATCTTATCAAAGTGCCATTTCAGTAACATGTTTCTAACACCAGTCACCCTGCGGCTGTTTCCATACAGTCTGAATGATAATCCCAGTACAGACTAAATACAATAACATTAAAAGGGTCATTTGAAATGGCTTTGGTATTTTACAACTATCTTCATCTCTAATCTCATGGTTACAGGCAACTCATAATTAACATGTTGTTAGCATAAAATACATTACATTCACAGTTTTGCCTGGTATGAGATTAATAATGAATCCACATGAATGTTCTTCTGTCTCTATACTGCACATATTTACACTTATTTACATCAGTTTGCATCTCATCATTTCATAGTTAACACATTAATGCATATCTTTGCAAATATTTCTGAAGAAACAAAATGCAAACGTAATCAAAATGTGCTTCATCTGTCAATGTTTTATCAGATGACCTTCAATAATTCGTTTTGCCGATACAAAAAACAGACTTTACTCTAGTTAAACATGCCATCTGTGTTTCATTTCATAAACAAATGATCCGGTAATGAGCTCTTGATAAATCTGATAAATGAGAGTGTGTTGAATAGATATGGATTCTGATCTTTTAAAGTCTAAAAGATGTTTAGCATCTGTTGTCTTGCCATTAGTTATCTTTTCACTTTGTTTATTTTCACTTTTGTGTAACAAGAACTTGTTTCTTATGGTCTTAAAAATCTTTTAATCTGAATGTGTATGTCAATGTTTGAAATGACTTTTGTAGACAAACATATACTTGTGCCAACATATTCATATTTATTTTTATTAGAAAACAAAACATTTATTTAAAATATTTTTAAATAAATTATTTTGAGTAAATAATGAATAAAAATCAGTCAATAGAGTTCAGCACAGACAGACATTTTTTCAGTTCTGTTTAAAAATCTTCTCAGATTGAGATCTTAAGAATCTGATGATAAAATGTCAAGAAGATGATTTTACTAATTCTACACAAAGTGTGACTGAAGATGATCAAATATAACACAGTGTTCATTTATTTTAGATGATTTTAGTCACAACATGATTCCCACAGTCACAGTTGTGTGTTTTTCAGCAGTGATACAGCAGCTTTGTGTGATAGTTTAGCTCATTGCTGTAATTGTGAGATTTCTCTGAAGTGTTGCTGGTGTTTTAGCGCCACCGGTGGTCATGTTTCATTAGTCTGAAGTGTGTTTTTGAGTTTTCTCAGGATGTGGGTTGTTGGTTGTGATTTTATACATCATGTTTTCATCATCAGTAAGTAGAAAGTGACTGAAGCGTTTAATGCAGATGATGATGAAATGAGCTGATTCACATCTAAGAGTTTCATTAATTCATCCATTAATCAGATGATGATCCATCACTAGAGAGCTTTAACATCTAAACCTGATGTTTTAAACCTCATTAAGTGTTAGGAGAGATGAGCTGATGTGATAAAGCCTCCAGTACATTATTACTCTTATAAAACACTTATCACACAATACAAATATTAAAGCCTAAAAATATGTCTCAGTGTAACTTTCATGAAGTAAAATCTGTGATGTAACATGACTGTGATGTGCAGTATGTTTGTGATACACACAATCAGTCATTTATCATGAAGAAAACACAACTATTCACCAATCACAATCAAACTCACTGCTTTATAAATCACACAACAAGAGCAGTTTTTGTATTGTTGATGTGATTTATATAAATATAGAAGGTTTGGACATATTGAAAGACACGCCTTGTTTACATCATCATTTTTTCCTATTTACATCACAGCCATGAATTATTATTGGCTACTTCCATTTGATCAGAGAGGGCGGATTTGATTTTCCTGTCATATTAAAATGAAGTGTACTAAAGTATAGTTGTGAGTACACAAGCAGATAGTGTAGATGACAGATACATGTTTATGATAGATTCTAATATCAGCATATGGACTGCAGCTAAAACCTTATGTAAATAATTACGACACACAGATTTTTCATCGAAGGAAAGATGAATAAATCAAAAGAAAATTCATATAGATTCATAAGGATTTACAATTGATGTATTTGTCTTTACAGTGATTAACACACAGAAAACTTTGAGTTCAGTATGATGTGATAAGATGAAGATTAGATGTGTGTTGTGACAGAGAGACAGAAAGACTCTTGATTCGTGTCTGATGAGAGATACATGACGACACTCATCTGATTACAGTTTCTTTTCAACGCAGTCTGACGATAAAACACTCGAGAGAAATGATTCATTTCAAATTCAGAGTTTCGCCTCTAAATAAGAAAGTTTGAGGCAGTTCACGGGCAGCCGAGTCAGCGGAAAAGTGCGGCGAGCAATCAGCCTCATTCAAGCCCCATTAAACCCCATTGACTTCCCGTAATCACCCGCTTGTGAGGGAACGTTTCAGCGAGATGTTATTTTGCTCTTGTGCACTGAACAAGGACAAACACACCAGCGTCTTCACAGAGGACGTCTGCAGGAACTTCTTATTTAAAAAACACGTCTCAAACTGTAAAACATCTCTCTTCACTTAGAAGAAGTTTTACTTTCTAGAATAGAGAAATCTTGAGAGTTCTTGAAGGATGTACTTGATATTGATACTGTATTACACTACTGATCAATAGTTTAACTCATTTATTACTTTCATTGTACAGATGTAACTGTGGGAAAAAATAAAACTGTTAATGATTATATGAATAACAATATATTTTATTACAAGAAGAACTAGGACATACTTTCTGATTGGTTCAGTTGTGCAGTGAGTAACAATGAAGAATGATTTCATATTCAGCAGAGGTCAGTATATTAAATGTCATTGGTTCTTGTGTCTCTCATCATAGCAATGAAACGTGTGATTCAGATCTTTACATCATCTGCTGATGAGAAGTGCTGAATGAGCTGCAAACCATCAATATCTTACATAGTAATGTTTGTCAAATATCAAGAAAATGTATCCTGATTTGAGAATCAGAGCAATTAAATTATGAAAATAAAATGTAAGCCAATAGAGGAAGTGAAAAAATAAACTTAAATGAAATACCTAATAAAGAGATAAACCTTCATTCAGATGTATTTTTCATATAGTTTTGCTTGATTTAAGCTAAACTCACTTAAATTTGACATTTCTTTTTAGAGAACAAGAATTAATATCTTGGGTCATTTTGCTCAAGAAAAGAAAACATATATTGAAGTACATTTTAGATATTTGTACTGTAAAACAAGACAAGCAGAACCTTTTCACTTTATTTGGTGTTCGCCGCACATTCATGATCAGCGCCACCTATCGTCCAGGAGGACATCATTAGACATCATTAGACATCATTATAGTTGTAAGCTTTTTAGTGTGTGATGGTGAAGTGTTATCTAGATGTGTTTTGTGATTAACTGATGTCTGTGATGAGAATAACAGGTGCTGTATTCAAGGATGATTCAGATTCTCCTCTGTATCTTTAAGAAGTGTGAACAGGACGAGGTTCTGAAAAACTGACAGAATTCACTCATCATACGTCAGGTTTGGCAGTAATTGTTGCACACAAAGATAATTCTGAACACTTGTTTTGTATATGTTCAGTTTGTCATCTCAGATTGTACTAAGAAAGATAATTATTACCTGCTGAAGTGTTTTTCTCAGACCTGCACATTAAAAAACACCTCAGACTGCCGCTGGCGGGATTAAACCTGTTATCGCCGTTCAGGTGCTGCTGAGGGAATTTATTGGGAACTCTGGAAATACAAAAAGTCTGGCAGGTGATAAGAGTATATGTGTGTGTGTGATGGGATTTTATAACTACTGGACCCACTGTGTTTCTCCATCAAAAAGACGAATCCGTTTCCTCTTTATTTACATCTTTATCCTGCGTTTGCAGTAGCAGCGGCGGTTTTCTTATTATTCATTCTGTTTTTGAGTATTTACTGAATTTCATATTTATCCAGCCGTGAACAGATCTGTTAACATCTGTCTGCTTAACACAAAATAGCGCTAATAACCGAGATAGCAGACGTGGGAAAGATCAGGCTGTGTTTTTTTCAGGTGGACATTTGCAGCGACATTTAAATAAAGCATTATTTATGTGCAGTGGTTCATTCAGAGAGAGAGAGAGAGAGAGAGAGAGAGAGAGAGAGAGAGAGAGAGAGAGAGAGAGAGAGAGAGAGAGAGAGAGAGAGAGAGAGAGAGAGAGAGAGAGAGAGAGAGAGAGAGAGAGAGAGAGAGAGAGAGAGAGAGAGAGAGAGAGAGAGAGAGAGAGAGAGAGAGAGAGGCAGTTTTTGCAGGGGAAGGTGTATCTGCATTAGCAGACAGCAGACGGCTCTGTGCAATTTTCTTCTAAAGGCAAAAGTAGGAAGTCGCTCTTCCATTATTCACCGCACTTATCTCAAAGCCTGCGTCTGTACACACGCGCGCGCACGCACACGCACTCCCTCGCCAGCGCTTCACCACGCAGTTTCATCTCATGTATGCATTTGGATAAAATGTATAAATAATTTAGCTGCAGACATTGTGGGGGCTTATCCGAGTCTTAACCCCCTCTCTCTCTAAGCTGAATGTTAACTAATTATTTGGTGTTATCTTGCTGCATGGCTCCAGGCCTATCAGCCCACTGCACACGCACTACAGATAAGACTGCAGAGGAAGAGCAAACACACAGCCAAAGACACAGAATGAGCCTTGTGTCGCTAATACAGCCGGCCACCTATTCTCTTCCTATGCGGGTTATTTCAATAGCATGGGGTAAGTTGTCACAGTGAAACCTGCTCTCAAATGGACTATTACAGACTTTGTAAAAGTCTAACATCTAAATCACTTGATTTGTATAGAGTTATAACCAATCTGATGTTTATCAATATACATTTTTCCTGATTATTTCACATATATGTGCATATAATATATATAGCCTTACTAATACATAACATAAAATGAACATATAATTTACACTATATATGTAATTAGCTGAAACCTTAAGTAAACATTTAATGGTATTAGACGGAAGGGTAAATAAAACATTAATGGGTTAACAATGCAGTTCATGAGATTGTCTTGGTCTCCTGTATGTGTAATATTATACATCCTTACAGTCGAGTGATTCACAAAAGTGATTTATGAATCAATACAGCTGAATCTTTAAAAAGAACAAATAAATGGCAAATCTGAGATGTCTTTCAAGATTTCAAAGTCAATTTCTGATCAGTCTATGTGCGTGATAATAATCACATGAAATAGCTGTAGGGGATTATTAAATGACCCTTTGTTGGTTTTACCAAACATCACGCCATGACACAGTATATTAAAAAATTAAAATGAATTTTAATCAAACACAAAGAGATGTAGCATTTGATTTTCAATGTCACTGACCTTTGACCCCTTTGAGGTCTCAGTCCCAGAGTCTCACATCAGTCAGGTATTAATGTAACGCCGTCACTAATCCGATGGATTCTAAAGACATTTTACACAAATAATCCGGCTTCACAAATCCTCCTCATAAAACATCTTACAATCAAAAGCGGTTACCCTCGACCGACCCGCGAGGACAATCTCCCAGAATTCCTCTGACAGACGTGACTGTTAAGCTCATGGTCCCTAGACTTCATCCATCATAATACAACACAGTCATGTGTGTGTGTGATGCTCAAATAGGATTTTGGTGCAAAACCGCTTTCATAAAAAGTGACGTTCACAGAGAAAGTGCATGAACAGACAATAACAGACAGAAGATGTGAGAGATTATCCGTGACATCCAGAAAACAGTGCTGTTATTCAGAGAGGAAAATATATTTGAGATCTGGGATGTAGCAAAATAAAAAACTTTTTTACTTTCAGTGAAAGATGACAGAAAGACAAAGATATTACAATATCATTTAGAAAAGCAGAAGCTAGTGGATGTTCAGAGAGGTCCGTTCAGTGTCAAACACTTCACATTTCTCTGTGTTAAAGAAATATTTAAGGTTTCACAAACATTATTAAATCATATATAAAACACTGACACACGTGTCTCAGTGTTGATTGGTGCAATGTTGTGATGTTTTTTGAATAGTTTTGTGTGTGTTGCTCTGCAGTTGTTCGTGTGTTCTGAATAGTTGATCAACGCGTGTTAAGTGGTTTCTGTGTAGTTTTTAGGGTGTTCTGGGTGTTTGCTTACTAAATCTAAACAGGAGAAGAGAAGCCCTGAATTAAGGTCCGGGTTTAGCAAACACTCATAGTAAACAAAGATTGCGTTAAATCCACACAGATGATCATCTGTTAGCAGAGAAGAGCAGAGATGAGCAAAAAGAAGTAAAGGGCAGTGAAGAGGAGTGCAGTAGAGTGAAGAGGAGTGAGGAGGAGTGAGGAGAACCATGTTGTTCTGAGAGAAGTGACCTGACAGAAAGAGATGGTTTGAGAAGGGTCTGAGGACTCAGTGAGGTCAAAGAGTGAGGGCAGGAGGCAGTAGAGTGAAGAGGATTAAGGAGTTGAGGAGCTCAGAGGAGCTAGAAAGCAGCAGGAGGAGCAGGAGGCCAGGAGGAGGAGGAGTGTGAAGGAGGAGGAGGAGTCAAATCAGTAGAGTTAGAAGGAGTGAGGAGGAGTGAGGGACACTGAAGAGACATTACAGTCATGAGGAGAACCATGTTGTTCTGAGAGGCCTGAAAGCCATCAGTGAGGTCAAAGGGCACGCCACAGAGAGAGCTAAAGCAGCATCAGCACAGGCCAGAGGAGAGCTGTGCTCTCAAATCACATCCCATTACAGGGAGGCCAAAGATATGATCCTGAAGAGAGACTGGGGGTTTAATAACCATCTCCTGTATGATCTGAAAGGACTGTTTTCCAGGCTCTACTTTAGCAGCTCTTCATTTCCTGTTGAGCGCTGGAGAGATGCTCCACGTCAGGCTCTCAGCATTCTGCTCCCGTCGACCGAGACGACGACTCTCAGGAGACATTTATTTCACTCTTGTGCAGAGCGTGAAGAGGAGGCGGCGCTTCTCCTTAATAACCTGCTGTAAGTGGACGCAGCTGCAGGTCATCTGTCAATAAAACACTGCGATTGGATAATCAGACCTCCAGATAAAAAAAGATGACGCAAAGACAAAGCCGTTAGGGGTTAAACCCGCTTTAAGTCACAAACGGCTTGGTCATTTTGGAAGGTATCAGTGTTATCAACAAGCGGGGTAACATATGCTTGTCCTTATTATTATCAATAACATTCAGCACATTTCCCTGCGGACACACACCTGATAAACCGACAGCTTGTGCCGTACGTAAAAAAGCAAATTCAGTCAAACATCTGGCAGCCGTTAACCCGGATGCCACTTTCATAATGATGCAATCTGACCTCTGATCTGGAGAGACGGGCTTCTCGCCTTCCTGCCCTTCATCAGCGGTAATGTCCCTGAAATCACTTTGACTCCATTTAATTGGACTATAGGTTGAAAAACTGAGCAACCACGTCCTCCTTCAAGAGACGGTACGCTGACATTTCAGAATGAAATAACGGTGGATGTTTCAGAAACAAACATGACGTCCTGTGGCACTTTAGAGAGAATTCATCAGAGAGTTTCCTGTCATAAAGGACATCATCTTTCTCCAGCGAGATCAATGAGCAGCACGGGACACAAGTCAATGATTCATCCTTCACTGGAGATTCACTGAGCATTTCTCACAGAAAGGTTCATAAAGCGACAGAAGTCTGAAGAAGTCTGGAACAAACACCTCTGATGGACGCTTCTTACGTGTCACTCTGGGATTAAACACTGGAGTTATCATGAATAAATCATATCTAACAACACCCTTCAACCTAAACCATTAGACTCAGTACATACTTACATACAATAATAATATATGTTTGAAGTGAATTGATTTCAAAAATAACATTAACATGATTTTTTTCTTCATGTTTATTGTTATGAAAATGTGACAAACATTTATTGACATATAAACACACACAGATATGCAGGTGATTCTGTTTGTTCTCTGTATCTGTCGCTGATGGCAGACTTTGAGCTAACGTCTTAAATGATGTTTGCTCTCCTCTTCTATACAAACGATCATTTTCACCTGCTTTCTGTGTGTGCGAGAAACAGAGACATCACCAAAGGCTAAATAAAATGAAGTCATAAATCTGCTGACAGTCTTTTGATGGGACTGTACGCTACATGCTCTTCTGTTCGACTCAACCTTCAGGATCAGACTTTAAGATTTTATTTCTGAAAGAAAGCTCAGGATAAAGAATAGAGTTTTAGCAATCATTCACTTGAAAATGGGCATTCTGTGTCTGTCAGTGAAAATGCTTCTCTGAATGTTATTCTTGTCCTTTAAACTTATATTCAAATGCACTCTTCTAGTATTCTGCAATATTTTCTCCAGATCTCATTTGACAGCATTTTATTTTATTAATTGGTTTATTTTTCACAGCACTGAGCCAAATATCTCGATCACACTTGCTTGGCCGGTGGTTTGTGAACCCTGCATCTCATTCATATTCATATCTCCAGTAACTCTGAGGAAAGTTCTTGGATTAAAGCTCTGATGATAAAACAAAGAGCACACGGGTGATAGCGGCTGTCAGCTTGGATTTCTTCTGTCTGGCTGAACAGCGAGTGTTTTTAGGTGTTTGTCAGATCTCAGAAGGGCTCTTACCTGCTGACAGAATGAATGTCAATGAGTCACGCTTCTGTATATCTGCTTTTTTATGGACAATGACTTATTACTTACATGCTCCAGATATGGAAGAACATTTGGAATATTCGCCCAAGAATTTAAAGTGAATGTAAATGATCTTTGCACAGATGTTTAACCTCGAGCTATGAACACGCTGGACTGAATCACTTCATCATCTGCTGTTTTACATATAGAGACTTCAAAAACTATATTTATTTTGTGTAGTTACAGATATAGTGTAGTTTGATGTGTAAAATCTTCTTGCTACAGTTTTACATGTGAAGAGAGTTTAAAGTGTTGATTTAGTATAGTAACTTTTATAAATGATAATTTAATGATCATTTCAAGATATCATCTGTGTATTAGGCTCATGTCTTTTATATACAGTATATATGTTTAATCATCATCTATGTAGATATTCATGAAATATGAGTGCTGACAGCTGTTTACACTTGATCATCACTGTGTTTAATAATCTCTCTGGAGTTCGTTTGATGCTGGAACTGGTCGTCTGTGTAAAGGTGATTTGTACCGCCCTGTTTCTCTGCAGTGTACAGAGCACGTCTGTATTTATTGCCCGTTTCCCATCATTTTAAATAGCTTGGGGCTTTTAACAGGAAGTGAAAATTATGGGTTATTTATTGTGAGGAGCTGCAGAGCCGGTTTGTAATGAGCGAACTGAGAGAAGAAATGAGAAACTAAAACGGCTATTTGTTTTTCTGTCTGTGTCGGGTGCTTAACTGAGTCAGATAATGGAATATATGGAGCTAAAATATATTGAATAGATTTAACAGATCAGATTTAGTTCAGTTAATGCTGTTCAACTATTAACATCAGCGTTTGTGTTTGTAAACATGTTTACATTCTGAGGTTGTAAGTCAAAGAATACTTTTATTGAAATGAAAATGTCTGTTGTGTTTTTTAGCGAGGGGAAGCGATGAGTTTTATCATTCTAATATCTGCTCGTTCTCATAAGACGTGATGAAAAGCCGCAGGCGTGTCAGGAAGTCAGTGGAGACCGAAGCGGTCCGTCTGATGTCAGCCACGCCTCCTCCGCCTCAGGCATCATCTGATTGGCTCGTCTGCGTTTCTGTGTCGGTTTGGTCTCTGAAGTGAACATGAGAATTAGACTTCTGTCTCGTGGCATCCACTGAACGAGCACATCACATGTGTTTATGAGTGTAGATGAATAAGTGAGACGCTTTACTGCATCCAAACTCAACCCGAAGCCTTCAGTCAAACATTATTTCTAGAGAGGATCAAAATATACGAACATCAGATTAATTAAGACACGTCACGTGATCAGTACTAAAGAGTGATTGTGAGATATGTGATGCTGGAGAATTCAGAGATGCCGCTAGTTAAAGCTTTTCTTCATCATAGACTGCCAGAAGGATGACAGCCAGATTTCTGTGAAAAATGACTGTGGATGTGTTCGCAGGGTCAGGTAGGCAGCTGGTACTCCATGTCTCCTGATGTCCGTCATCAGGCTTGGCAAACAAAACCCCTGGCGTGATTTCCATGACGAGCGTCCATCCGTTCACAGCTGGCACAGGCCGGAGCGATCGCTCGGGAACTCTGGGATCCGACTGCCTCCAGGACACATGAATCGGAAACCAAACACACAACATACAGAACTGTGCATCAGTTTTTATAAAGATCAGATGTTTTATATTATAATCTGATATAATTACTCAGTATCACAAGAGTTTCCATAAATATGAGGGTGAAAAAATGATGACATCATTTTTATTTTTTTTATCTTTCATTTCAGTTCATTTGTTTGTATTTGTTTGCTGAAAGGAGAAGTCTTGCACAGAAATCCATCTTAATAAATCACAGCAAAGACTTTGATTATTATTTTGTCTTTTGATTGGTCTTTTATTTGAGTGGTTCTGGTCTGGACTGAGTCTTGTCTTGTCTTGGTTCAGGTGGACTTGACTACAACACTGTACCAGTACTGTGGTTTGATTAATATTAACATCATATGAGGCTGTATTTACATTGATCCGTACTGTTGTGCTGTCTGTTTCCAGCGGCTTTTCTCTCTTCATAAAGCAACACGTGAGATTATTTTAGAGATGTGTGACATTCATCAGCACTCGTGTGATGGAGATTGTGATTTCTCTCAAACTTTACTTTAGAAAGATCGGTGACGTCACATTTTTTATATAAATGTTGTATGGAGAGAGTTTGTTAACGTTTGTTAAATGACTAGTTAAGGTTTGACTACAGTGTGTTAGTTACATTACAGAGGTCAGGATCGGAGGATGTTTAATGTTTCTCATTCTCTGTTTCAGAGTCATTTGTAATGGAGGCAGATCAGCGCCATGGGCATCTACTTCCACATGAGTCCAAGGTGACCGTTCTCTGGACTGAAACACACAGCTGACCTCACGCCGCGTGATGCCCTGAACATCTCATGAAGGTCAGACCTCTTTAATGCCTAAAAACATCATAATGTAATTATACTAGAACAAAACAACACAATATTCTCATTTCTTCTATGTGTTTAAATGATCTCTGACAGGAGAGCGAGAGACATGTACACGTGTGTTAAACTGCATTGAGACGTGATGTTGCATTAGTCATTTATTTTCTGTTCAATTGATATATTTCAATTCATTATGTTCATTAATATAGCTCTGTAATTAAATTAGCTTCTTTATATTGCTTTCAAGTTATTCATGAAAATCATTTTTCTTTTATCTTACAATAACTTTGACGGACAGGAGGAGTCTTCATGAGAATCTTGCTGTAGTTTGTCCTAATATTACCAGACAAGCTGAAGTTTGTTTGACTTTATAAATATTTTAAGAATGTTTTCA
>CM032794.1:26335494-26477994 GCA_019155185.1 Beaufortia kweichowensis | reverse complement strand
AAATGTCTAAAACAGGGTCTGTTTTCAGTATTTTCAGGTTTTGTTCTATGACATAAAACACATGAATAATGAGTTTTTAAAGCTTTAACGTCTCTTCAAAAAGGTGGTTGATAAGAAGTTGCTAAACGGGACTACGTGAAGGTCAGGCACATTAAATGTCATCACATAACAAATCTAAAGAATCTATTCAACATGAGCAGAAATCTTAAAGCGGTGTGGATGGAGATCCATCATGTATTTATTCCAGAGGTTTTCTGGTGCTGATTTACTGTAATCTGTTTATAGCATTGTGTTAGTGATTGTATTTAGCCTTCATAAATGTTATGTTCATCTGTAAAGATCATCTTAATAAAGTATGTCAGTATCATAAATCTTACAGAACATCACAGAACTTGTTTTTTGTGATAATCCAAAAGATCCATGAGGAAAGCAGTAACTTCAGGGTTGGTGTAAAAACTCCATCATCCCTGCGGCTCTCTGTGATCCTGTGAACAACACATTACTGCGGTTAACCCGTGATCTCTCACATCTTCAGCTTTAATCCCTTCAGAGCACTTGTGTCCACATGGAAACCAGTCTTCTGTCATACGAAAGCTTTATCTGAGGGTCTTTTGTGATTTTGTGAAATCTCTCTATTACAGTATGAAGCCACTGCTTCTTTAAATAATCTCTTTCCTTTGGTCAGATATTGTCATGTGTTGGGACGACCTGAAAACTCCTGGAGAGTTTCTGCAGTTCTTCACCATCAAGAGAGAATCGGCCGTGCGGCTCAAATCTCACATATTTAGATGTTCCTAATGAGATTTTCCAGTTTTTGTCCATTTGTAATGTAATGATGGTGATATAAATGGCTTCGCTTGGAATTTAATTCATTATTGTTGTTGAAATTACCCCCCGCGCCGCGCCGCGTCCCCGTCATCCGCCCGGAGGCAAATTCTCAATGAAGTAATTGAATGAAATTATTTTCTCTTTCGTTCTTTTTTATTAGCGGTTCAGGCAGTCAGGTGTGTCGCTATGCTTATTTCCTCAGACAATTAAAGATCCATAATTCATTGCAACAGGAAGTGAGCGAGGGAGGGCTCTCATCTCGTCTGGACATGCTTGATTCTTCAGCGCTGATGAGAGGAATCTTCCCGACGGGCTGTCGGAGAACAGCGCATGAAATCAATCCCTGAATGTATGTACATAAAAGATGAAGCTTTTAATTGCTTTTGGAATTCCAGTTTGGTGCCGTTCTGCAGGATGAATCTGATTCATTTCATAAATCAACACAACATACTGAAGTCACTTTTTAGAAACCAAACCCAGACGATTTCCTACTTTACAAAGTGAATATGTCACATGAAATGTTGTGATACAATCAGGATTGTGACTGCAGATGAATTATAGATGCGATCAATGGACATTTGTGTCCTTTATTACGGATTGCATCTATAACACGTCATGTCAGGGGTTTTTTCTCTCTTAAAGAGTTTTTTTGAATCCCTGACCACTGACTGCTATCTGTTATTACATGTAAAGCTGCTTTGGTACAATGATCTTTGTGAGAAAGCGCTATACAAATAACATTGAATTGAATTGATTCCATACATGTGCGTTTACTACGAGACGAGAGTGAACTTTCTATAGTACATCAACAGTGCTCATGTAATATTTATTATATATGCTTGATTGATTTGATATGAGCATGAGTGATACTACATTATATTCTAACAGTACTCTTCATACAGTATCTCTGAAGTTTCTGCAGATATCTGTTGATATGTGATGTTAGATTTTCACATATTGACTTCAGCTCAATCCACACAAAATCTGAAATCACGCAACTCCTCATTACTTTTGCCCTTTGCCAGATTACAACATCTTATGTATTTATTGCTGTAGTCTCTACAGTCACATCCATCCATCCATTGAAATGACAGATCACACGCAGCAGATTTCACACAGAGTTCCAGATGAGATATCAGTCATGTGGTCTGTACTGTATGTTTGCTGTTGGAAAGATCTGGAACATTCTGTTCTGCTTTGGTTTGGAGGGAAACTCCATGTGAAAGTGTTCGTGAAGGGTCTGAAGAATGAAACCGTCGAAGCGTTTTCATCCTTTGATGGGCACGCAAGAGCAGTTGATGTTTTTATAATCATTAGTGCAGGTTTAAAGAATCAGTCTTCAGTCAGTGAAGAGTAAAAAGTTACTTCTTTATAATCTGTTTTGTGTTGTTGTTTTTGTTGGGTTGTGTTGCGTAGGCCTCAGAAACTACCAGAGAACATTAGAATTAAAGCCCTGTAGATTTTAATTATAATCTGAGCTGTTGGCCGCGGGACTGTGTGACGTGTAAAGACCTCTGGCAGAGTTTTAACCCACACACATGTCACGGGTCTGACAGAAGGCTTCCGGTGACACGCAGACAGGTTTACAGATTATATTCTTCATATTTAGAGCGGAGGTGAACATGTGCTTATTAGCACAATTAAAAGCAGCGAGACATGCGATCACGGGCTCAGAGCGACATTAACCCCGCAGGAAAACGCTGCAGATGGGCGGATGGCAAAAATAAACCCGGAGAAGTTGCCTCAACTTAGCAGAAGTTTTGACTGCTTGGTTTAAAAATGTCATTCACAAAGAACAAAGATTTCAATGAAACATTTGCTAATAGTTTGTCATGAAATTCTGGATTCAGGACACACATCTATAATGACAAACTCTCTTAACATCACATTCACAGTATAAATGCATTGACCCCAGATATGACTTTAGTGCACAGGATCTGTTATTCACACCACATTCATTTATTCAATGAAATATTTCATAAGTTTTTAAATGCAGTTTGCCAGATGTTTCTTTCATGTCTTATTCTCATGAGGCGACCAAAACTATCATTTCATTAAAGAAGCCTGTTATTATATAAGTAGTTGTATTATTAATTCATACAGTGTAAATCTGTATAAAACATTTGATTATTAGAAAAAGCAAAACCCACCACTAACCCTTACATCACAAATCATACTAAAACATACAAAATGCCCACGAGAAAAACACTCGATTTCATCAGCATAATGTCTGTTAGATGATTTAGATGATCATTTCATTCGTGAAATTCTTTAAAGTACATCATGTGAAAAACCTTTCAGTGGTATATAGAAATAATATTTATTTATGCAAAACATTAGTTGTGTCTTTGTTGAACACGTGTCTCCAGAATGAGTTTGTCACTCATTAAATATGAAACATATTCAAAATGAAGCTCTTTGTGATGAGAGTTTTTTATTGTTGTTTTCTGCGTCGCTAGTGTGTTTAATGATTGAAATATCCGTGTGTGATGTAGTTCATAGGTAAAATATGTAGAAAATGGTTTTGGGATGCTTTCCCTTGTCACGCTAAATTGTAAAAATGATGACGGTGGTTTTGTCACACAGGACGGTCAGTTCAACACAATCAATAAATACATAAATACAAACCAAACAGCGGTGAGGTAAACCCGAGGTCAGACAGCTCGTGTTTTTCTTGTAAGGTCACAAACTGACTGTGTCTCGGACAGAAAAACCTCATTCACATGGAAGCGTGAACAGAAATCTATTATGGGAAAATCATGTGCTTCTAGTGCCGTTCTGCCTGTTGAAGCAGAAAATCCACAGAAAACTGAGAAACATGTTTATGAAGAAAAGAAAGATATTGTCGTTTTAATGAAAGGGGATTTCTGAAATTGGATAAACGTATAAAAAATGTTTCCAAAACCACATCGTATTCTTGAAACGAGAAAAAAGAAAAAATGTCTTCTAATGCGAAGCAATAGGTTTGTGTAAGAAAATAATATTTTACTAATCCATTATATATTATATTCATGCTAGTCAGCAAAATCAAAACCTGAACATCGACATGTTAATGACTTCACAAGACTCTAATGATGTTAATGATGTGCATAAACATCACCTGTTTATTATTTACCTTCAAATTCTCTTTAGTTGCAGTTTTAGAGACGTGTGTAAATAGTTATATTTAACTTTGACAATCTGAACAGCGTTCTGCACTTTTTCCTGAAAAATAGAAGGGAAAGGTGGAGAAGCATCTCTCTGACGGCCACCTCAAACTGGCATCTGCAAATTACAGCCTGTTACGTTCTCTTAGCACCTATTAATTATATCAAAGATGAGAGCGGCCAGCCACACTGTGATTTATTACAACACTAACCTGTTGTGTCACTCTAGGGATGAGAGAGAGAGAGACAGAGAGAGAGACAGAGAGAGAGAGAGACAGAGAGAGAGAGACAGAGAGAGAGAGAGACAGAGAGAGAGAGAGACAGAGAGAGAGGGAGACGGAGAGAGAGAGACAGAGAGAGAGAGAGGACAGGAGAGAGACGGAGGGGACAGAGAGAGAGAGAGAGAGAGGAGGGAGAGAGAGAGAGGAGAGAGAGAGAGAGAGGAGACAGAGAGAGAGAGAGAGAGAGAGAGAGAGAGAGAGAGAGGAGAGGAGGAGAGGAGGAGAGAGAGAGAGAGGGAGAGAGAGAGAGAGAGAGAGAGAGGAGAGAGAGAGAGAGAGAGAGAGAGAGAGAGAGAGGAGAGAGACAGAGAGAGAGAGAGAGAGAGACAGAGAGACAGAGAGATACAGAGATAGACAGGAGAGATAGAGAGAGAGAGACCGACAGAGAGACCCTGAGACTTCACTTCTGAGACAGACAGAGAGGACCTCACCGAGATGACAGACTTTATAGACCTCAGACAGAGAGACTTTAATGACCTCACCAAGACAGACAGACAGACTTTAATGACCTCACACTTCAGACAGACAGACTTTAGAGACCTCACATCATGCAGACAGACAGACTTTAATGACCTCACCTGCAGACAGACAGACTTTAATGACCTCACAGACAGACAGACTTAGACACTGCACAGACAGACAGACTTTAATGACCTCACCGCACAGACAGACAGACACTGACCTCCACCACAGACAGACAGACTTTTTACCTATTCCTCACAGACAGAGACAGACTTTAGACACCTCACCGCACAGACAGACAGACTTTAATGACCTCACCAAGACAGACAGACAGACTTTAATGACCTCACCGCAAGCACAGACAGACAGACTTTAATGACCTCACTGCACAGACAGACAGACTTTAATGACCTCACCGCACAGACAGACAGACAGACAGACTTTAATGACCTCACCTCACAGACAGACTTTAATGACCTCACTGCACAGACAGACAGACTTTAATGACCTCACAGACAGACAGACACAGACAGACTTTAATGACCTCACCGCACAGACAGACAGACTTTAATGACCTCACTGCACAGACAGACAGACTTTAATGACCTCACCGCACAGACAGACAGACTTTAATGACCTCACCGCACAGACAGACAGACTTTAATGACCTCACCGCACAGACAGACAGACTTTAATGACCTCACCGCACAGACAGACAGACTTTAATGACCTCACTGCACAGACAGACAGACTTTAGACTGCACACAGACTTTAATGACCTCACCGCACAGACAGACAGACTTTAATGACCTCACTGCACAGACAGACAGACTTTAATGACCTCACTGCACAGACAGACAGACTTTAATGACCTCACCGCACAGACAGACAGACTTTAATGACCTCACAGACAGACAGACTTTAATGACCTCACTGCACAGACAGACAGACTTTAATGACCTCACACCAGACAGACTTTAGACAGACAGACTTTAATGACCTCACCGCACAGACAGACAGACTTTAATGACCTCACCGCACAGACAGACAGACTTTAATGACCTCACCGCACAGACAGACAGACTTTAATGACCTCACCGCACAGACAGACAGACAGACAGATTGTCTGATTGTGGTGTTGTTGTGTGTTGGTGTAACTGCAGGCAGTGACATAAATGAAGGTAAAGTGGAAAAAGCTTCACGTGTTTCACCGTCTGTCTGACAGCGTGAGCGACACTTTCACCCTTTGCTAAAGTAATTGTGCCGTTCAAGCCCATCTGTTGCTCCTGATAAACATTTACAGGGTAAAATCGATACCCAGAGGAAAACAGCTCAGAGGTCTCTCCATTTCATCATTCATTTAAAGAAGTTCTTCTTAGAGATGTTTCTTTGAAGTATCAACTTATATTGTATTTCAATCCAAAGAAAGAAGAAAACTATATACTATCTATGAAATACAACAAGTGAGATATTTAAAAGATCTCATTTGTGCTTCATACACACGTTTGCTGTCGGCAGATTAGATACTCGTATGAATAGATTTGTAAAAATATATTTGGCTTCTAACCAAAACGAACTATTGAATTTGGCCCGATGACCTCACAGCACAAGTCTCATTTGTCCAATGGGATCGCTTGTTGTGGCGACCCATGACATTCATAATACATTTTTACCCGGAGGGGGAATTTTCACACGGTCTGTTGTTCCTTCTGCTCCACTTTCCTCAAACACACGCGCGAGAGAAAACTATGAACCTCTGTCAATTTACACCAGAGAGAAATCGATACGTCAGTCGGTCGAGGGTCTATTAGGAACAGACAGTGAAGCAAAACCGGCCCTTCAGAATGATTATATTGACCAAACACACACATACACTTTTCTCCAGTGATCCTGTGTGTGTGTGCGCCTGGTATTTAACACGTTGTGGGGACCAAATGTCCCCTCAAAGATAGAAATACCAGTAAATGTTGACCTTGTGGGGGCATTTTTTGGTCCCAATGAGGATAACAAGATTATATATCAAACAGAATGATGTTTTTTGAAAATGTAAAACAGCAGAAAGTTTTCTGTGATGGTTTGGGGAAAGAGATAGAATATACAGTCTGTATAGTATAAAAGACATTACGTCTTTGGAATGTCCCCACAAAAAATGAAAACCCAACATATGTGTGTGTGTGTGTGTGTTTTTATAATAAACATACAGCACGTGTTGGAGTTTGATGGACCTGTGATCAGCTCTCATGATCAGATCATGATCTTGGGTCAACATTATTGATGACCTCTCAGACAACATTCCAGTCAGATTTGAGGGAACACCCGTAAAACAACAGGGATCAATTAAGACTCGTTTTAGAGCATATATTGAATCTCTCTCTTGGAGATGTCCCGCCCCAACTTCCTGTGTCATCAGGAAATGCGTCAACACGCTCCTCAAGAATATCTGTATAAGTCCCTGTGAAGTGCATTGATGAGCAGAATCTCGGTTTGAAAGGAAAGGCTTGTTTGTGTGGATTTTAGCTGCGGGGGAACATTGTTTCAGACAGAATGTAATCTCTCCACAGCTGTAGTCCTGCACTCACATGCCAGACAGACTTGGCAGCAGCATCTTCAGCAAATTCACTCTGCGCTTCCACACGTCCATTTGGACTTTCTGTGTGAAGCTTCTCCAGACCTCAGAAGCGCTGCTTCACGACAGACCTGGCAACCCAAAGCGAGGTACGGCCGTTGCCAAACCTGCGGGAACTTCGGGTCGAAGTGCTGAATGTCTAGAGAGATAAGTAACTTACATACAACTGAAATGACTCTCAATATGTCTGTTTCATCATGTCAACATTTGGGCAGATGTGCTTTTCAATCTGTTAAAATAAGTCTAAATACACTGTTTTGCCCAATAGTTATTTGGCTACACTAATGTATCATAACTGGGAAAGTGTTTTCTTTAACACTATCATGAATACCTTATATAAAACATCTGACAAATAAACAAAACAGCAGTACTTTATACAAAACTCTAGTAGTTATTGATAAATGAGGTTAAATTCATATATGCTGTATTTCTCAACAATGAAACTGGACTTTCTTACACCACGTCTTATGTCTTACCGTATCATTAACCTGTAACTTCATAAAGATTATAATAAAAAAGCGATGTCTCAGCCTACAGATGCTTCAGTGATCATCTGATGCGTACCGCATACAAAATGAAGCAATAGTTTGAGAAACTCACCGGTTTCATCATGACCTTAACATCTTTAACATCTGAGATTTGACAGTGTTTGACTCTATAAAAACTATAGAGAGTTTTGTTGAAGACACTAATCTACAAAATCTTGACCACAACTGTAATTGTTTTAATCACGAACTACATTTTCTTTTTAATAACATTAACAATTGTTTATTAGATTTACATTTTTGTTTATTGTTATTAAAATTGGTCAGATATCTACTCTTGATTCTTACCTTTCCATCAATATATGAGATTATAATTCAACTATGAAATATTAAAATGAAGTTTGTCCTGAGGAACGGTGACAGGTAACAGGTTAGTTTTAGTAAATAATTAATCAAGTAATCCATTACACTCATTACTCGTCAGTTTCATTTATATTCTCTCTCTCTCTCTCTCTCTCTCTCTCTCTCTCTCTCTCTCTCTCTCTCTCTCTCTCTCTCTCTCTCTCTCTCTCTCTCTCTCTCTCTCTCTCTCTCTCTCTCTCTCTCTCTCTCTCTCTCTCTCTCTCTCTCTCTCTCTCTCTCTCTCTCTCTCTCTCTCTCTCTCTCTCTCTGTCTCTCTGTCTCTCTCTCTCTCTCTCTCTCTCTCTCTGTCTCTCTCTCTCTCTCTCTCTCTCTCTCTCTCTCTCTCTCTCTCTCTCTCTCTCTCTCTCTCTCTCTCTCTCTCTCTCTCTCTCTCTCTCTCTCTCTCTCTCTCTCTCTCTCTCTTGAATTGTATATATATATTTAATTGTTCTCATTGTTCTTCAGGATAACAGGCTCTGCAAACACTGTTGCTGTTGTAGAGTCACACCTGATGTCTAAAACCAGCCAAATCACATTCATCATGACACAGTCATGTCACGTGGCACATGATAACAGTTTGCATGAAGATCTCGTGTATGAAAGACACTGTAGAGCGTAAGACTGCTGCAGTGCCACAATTAAAATAACCAATACTGATATGCTCCATTCTCATAAAACGTATTTTCCGCACGCCAGTTTTGATGAATGACTGGCCTGTGAGCAGAGCTGAGTTTCTCCATCTGTATGTGGAGTCGAACGGAGCGGTCATAAATCTGTGGGGGGGTTCCTGCTGGCGGTCAGGACGGAGCATGAGAGAAGAAGTCACACTAACAGCAGAGCTCATAAAGAACCTTTAGCCCTGAGCGTCCAGCTTCTTCACTGCTAATGTCTTACATCAGCCATCTGAATGATCGATGGATCTGTGCCTTCTGTTTGTCACGAGTCTTTAGAGGTAACGTGTTCGGGATCTTCATTCGGCCTCTAGGGGTGTAAATATTTGCTCTCAAGACTGTTCAGTTGCTCGATTCATAATCATTTTCATCTATATGCTGTAGATTCATATGTTCGTGTCATGTGCACCTGATCGTCCTGGCCTGGTGTCTTTTTGTGTACGTTTACTGTGTATTCTGCTGCGTCCAAAAACCATGTACAAAAAGATCTTGCACCTGCAAATTTAAAACGATTTCAAATCGTCAATAAGTTCCACCAAAGAGCAAAAAACTCAATTCTTGAAACAAGTTTACTATGTAAAAAACTGGTTGAATTAATACAATTAAGATTTTTAGTTTAATGTCACTGTTTAATTTGACATTATTTTCTTAGTTCTCAGTTGTTTTTCATATAAAACCATTGTAATAGGGTTGACATTTTAATTTTAGTCTCTGCAGAAGAAACATAATATAGACACGAGCAGGAGTGCTGAGAAAAGCCTTCAATGACTCAAACATTAAATATATGTGTATTGAGTATTATTACGTCAATTTTAATAAATGATAAGCTCTGTAATTGATGTGTTATATTTTTATTGTGAGATGAAACTTTCTTCTCCTGTGGACTGTAAACGATAAGAAACACTGGACTCGTGACCTGACGTTGCTTTGGAACGTGGCCATTTATAAGTCATTATCTGCACCATTAACTAGCAGGATGGCATGTATTTTTCATAATGACCTTGATTAGCGACTTTCTCAACAAACCCAAAGCTCTTTTCTTTAACACTGATCCGACTGATTGTGCTTTGTCATATTGCAGATGCAAAGCTATACTGTATAAATCATTATATAACATGCATGCTGACGAAACTGTTATCAGGTAGCTAAAATGGCTATGAATTCATACAATCAGTTTTAGGGGTGGGGCTTCTTGTTTTTTCTAATAATCTTACTGTTTTGAACAGTTCACATTGTACCAATTTATACAAAATCCCCACCTGGTAAAATAGATATATTTATAGATCTGACACATAATTCAGCAAACATATAGAAAGCACATGTACGTTTAATAACCCGTCAAACTTGAAGAGGTGAAAATGTCACTTAAATAATCTTGTTAAACATGAAAAACACTGAAATGAGACATTGATGACCTCAATGACCTTTAAATGTGACTTGTATGAGGTCACTTCCTCCTCATGTCATTTCACTGTTATGTTCATGTAACTGAGTGATGTGATCTTCCTGATCCTGATTTTTTCATTTACACGAGATTGATCTTTTGTGGGGAAAAACAATACATATCATATCGTGGCTCACGTTTTATTATGGCGTCAATATTTTAAAAAATGTTTCAAATGTGAGATAAATTTAGATTTAGTCATTTAGCAGATTCTTTTACGTCATTCTTGAAGATGGCTGAAGATTCATTTGTTCTGGTGGTGATCATTCCCTCAGAGATGAACAGTTCAGAAGAACATACATGAATGTGTTTTTTCGTTCATTTCTTTGACTGTGAATATTTAATCCAACAAAACATTTCCTAGTAGATTTGAGTCTTTATTGAGCTTGATGTAATATTGCAGGACAGACTCTTGTTTGAAGATTAAAGTGAATTCATGTATTGAAGCTGGATGTCGTCTTACAGTGGATGGATGAGAACATTTTCATTTCACGCTTTGGGAAGGGCCGTTTCCTCTCTCTCTCTCTCTCTCTCTCTCTCTCTCTCTCTCTCTCTCTCTCTCTCTCTCTCTCTCTCTCTCTCTCTCTCTCTCTCTCTCTCTCTCTCTCTCTCTCTCTCTCTCTCTCTCTCTCTCTCTCTCTCTCTCTCTCTCTCTCTCTCTCTCTCTCTCTTTTGTGATTGTGACACGCTGACTCAGCTGTATAACGTCACGCATCATTAGTCTGCAGCGCAGTCATGCATACACTACTGCAGATACTCGTTTACTCTCCTGAAACACCCGGCAGAAATAAAGCCAAATTCTGTCTGCGCTTCAAACGGATCGGACGGTTTCAGCGTTAATGATTCAGCGTGTGGCATCGTCCCACTGAACCCACAGAGGCACAGATTTACTCCAAACTATTTCACTCTCTTCTGCTTATTTCTGAAGAGAGACTTTATACTGCACTAAATCATTTTCCTCATCAGGAAATCCAGAAAAAGTGTCTAAACATCCTTTAAAAAAAGGAGCTGTAAGACCTTATCGATTTACATTTACATTCAGCAGATGCTTTCATCCAAAACCACTTATAAATGAGAGAGATTTTAACCTTTTGTCTAATTGATGAGACTAGATTATGAATATTGTGGATAGCTTGGTGTCACGGAGTCAGTTCTTCCCCCTTCACATCTTCACGATCTGCTTCACCGGACGTTTGAACTCCATATCCCATAACACCTTGCACCTCACACACCTGTCACCATTTACCGGCAACCAGCTTTGATTTCACCCGCACATGATCACTATTACTGGACTCTTTATAATGTGTGTGTTTGTGTTTCCCCATTGTAGTTCTTGTTTAGTTTGTGCACCTGCACCTGCACCTGCACCTGCACCTGCACCTGCACCTGCACCGATTGATGTGTTCTCTGAGATCGTTACCTGCTTTGTTTTCTGCACGCTGCCTTTTGTGAAGACTCTGTTTGTTTTTGGATTTATTACCTGCTTTTGGATTTTATGCCTGTTTTTGGATTCGTTACCTTTTTGTTGGATTATTCTTCAGTAAACCTTTTTGAAACTGACTCTGCACTGTAACACTTGGAGCTTTTGTTCTGAAAACTTTCTCTTATTTTTGTTCATTTAGACATATGAACATACATGAATAGAATTGATGGTCTGTGGTCGAGAGTCTCACAAGAGTTTGTGTGTTTTGACGAGGTCCATATGAATCTGTGCAATATAGAAAAATGTCAGATTATTCTAATTAAAGCCGATACTAACCCCACCTCTAAACTTCATAGAGATCGAAGAGATCCTACTAAAACATGATAAATGAGCACAAATGATGTCAAATTGTTATAATTTGCAATGAGATTATGTTGAAAGAAATTCATGGAAAACACCAGCGAGTAACTTTAAACGTTGAGTAAATACAAATGTATGTTTATTTATATATTTGGTTAAGGAATATTTAACCTGATTCACATATGGAGCATATTTTTTTACATTTAATTTTAGTTATTAAAAAAACAAGAACATTAACTTTTTTTAATAATTTTTTTTGTTTGTTATTCTTAAAGATTTGTTAAATATTTATTCTTGAGTCTTATGTCTTTCCATCACTATATAGTTTGTCATGATTAGATTATGAAATATTGAAATAACTCGAGTGTTTCACTCCGTTGGCCCCAAACTCACTCGATTGGTTGAGACGGTGTTGGTGGGCGGGTCCTTCACACATTCAGAGAAATGATTGGATAGAGTGGATGTTGATCTACTTTACATTAACATTAAAAACACACAGGTCACCTGTAAAGATTCACATATTTTTTACTAATAAATGAGACAAAAAGATATTTTTGGCCGTATAGGCACACGGTCTTGCACAAGAAGACAAACAAACTCCATCTCATACAACTCGACACGGTAAACTCATTAGAATCCAAACATTTCATTTACATATAAATTGAGTGAAATCGTGTTTCACGGGGTCTGCGCGCTGCTGATTAGCGCATCTTATCTACAGCGCTGTGCTTTGTGTTGCCCGAGAGCTGCATTGTTGACTCTTTTATAAATCTAGAGAATGGCAGCGACTGTAGAAACACTGGCAGTCGTGTGTGTAGCCCTGTGGCTTTTCTTATTGTGTATTTCTGTGCTAAAGAATGGTCATTAACACAAACGTCATGCCCTCGAGATGCTGTAGGTTTCCTGTTAAAATAACCTGAATGACGTCATCGCTTTACTGGAATCACACAGCAGACTGACTGTGGTCAAACACATGAATGATGCTGATGTTTTATAAACAAAAAAACCTTTTGATGACACTGTTGATGCTGATACTTTGTGTTTTTGGTCAGTGGTGTTTCCTCTTGGTCATTTTGGAAAAACAGTGAGCTATGAGGAAAGTCATGTGAAATGAGCCGTGAGTCTACTGTGGCCACAGAATCTCATTGCTAAAGACACGGAGATTACGTCGTGTTGTGCCTTTAAAACACAGTCGCTTGCTTAGCAACGCAAGAGTTTCCTCTTGACAACACGTCAACACACATTACGGAGAAACACCCGTGCGGTTGATTTTGCAGAAAAGTGGTCAGATGGAAAGGTTTAGCCGTGTCACTTTCCAAAGTCTCATTCTCTCCTTGTGTCTTTTCGGCTGGCGTTGTATCGTGTGTTAGGCTCTAACGTTGAGGAAACGTTTGCATGTGACAGTGCCCTCAGGATGTGTTACACAGCGGATGCTTAAAGAGTGTTTTAAGCGGATTATTGGCCCTCCCAGGGGAGACGTCCCGTTCAGGCACATTATCCAGCTCCTGTTGATTTATCGGCTGTGAAGGCACACGACACAGACGCGCACCTCCGCCGAGCGTTCTTGCTGCGGGAAGTCTCGCTTCTAATTCCGTCGGGTCATCGGCAGCCAAACCGCCAGATGCAATTTATGCCAAAGCTTGCAGCACTGAAAGCATATGTTTGAAATATCATCAGAGGAAATCAAAGCGGGAAACAACGGCTACTTAAAAACATTAAAACATTTTTTTCTTGTTGTACTAAATGTGATGTGTGGAATGCAGACTGATGAGTAATGGCCCTCAGAAGTGTGCATGATGTATCTCGTGATAGTGTTGCCATTCTCTTATATTAAAGTGTGACAGGCGTCATTTTTCAGAACTCCATTGACTTATTGATCAGGACTGATAAAATACGGCCGTGAGAGCACATGAATCAATCGGTATTATCGTTTTTTCAGACACTGTTCTCATTTCATGCTGCATCAGAAACATCGGTTTGTCCATCATTATTTAAGATGTCAGCCTCACGTCGCTCTTTTAAAATGAATAATGAAAAGCTAATGTTTCCTCCGTGAACTCGCTGTCTCCAATTCACTGCTCTGATGTCCTCAGACAGACGCTTTTCTGCCAATTCAAAGAGTTCACACAAACTAATGTCAACACAGAAGATGTGGGAATTTCTTCAGATCGTAAACGATGGCGAGTCATTCTACAGCAGTTTCAACGGCGTGTGGTTTCTGGTCAGGCGTATCTCGTGACCGATCGCTGACGTCTGGTTCTCTCAACAACAACAAGAGCTTCTGGGAAGGATCGCATGAAGTTCAGTCTGAGTTCAGGCGAGGTCGTTTTGGAATTGTCTTTGTGTTGTGTTCTTTTCAGGAGGGATCTGGTTTCTAAGCAAACTTCCATATAAAAGTTTCTGAAGGAGGAAAATAACATGTCAGCAGTTGACTGTGAGGAGAGTTACTGTATAATATCAATAATGTCTCATAAGGAGAGAGCGCCGTAACACAGAAACATCAGTGAAACATTAAATCAGGAGGTCCGTCAGATTGAGATGCTTTTTATATCTGCTGATAAACGGACACAAAGGTGTTCGTGAAACATAGAATAAAGATCTTGTTGATATTGTTGTGTTGCTTGTAAGCATCGCATTGTTTCACATCAAGCTGCTAATGGAACGAATCTTTCTTCATTTTCACTGGCTTCTGTTTAATATCATTTCTGCCCTCTCATTATCTCTGGGGTGAAAGATCAAGAGAAGGTTATTCTTTCTCCGGCCATTAGCATCTAACGGCTAAACGTTCTTCATTAGCGCGCTCGACTGCTCTCTCTCGCGGCGCTCCGCTGAACCCGTCGCTCGGATGCGACCGGCCGGCCGTAAAGGTTCATAAACTCTGCTGACTGGAGCTTCTAAACGGCTTTTCTCTCACACACGTTAGGTTTGGATGCTGTATGTTCATCTAAAATCTTAATCCAAAGCGAGCAGCCAATCGTCTTAAATTAAAGCCAGTTTTAATGGGAAATAGCCTGTGTGTGTGTGTGTGTGCGTGCATGCGTGTGTGTGTAAACTCGGTTCTCTGATGACACAAGGTCTAAAATGAAAAGCATCTTCTGAGACCTTTTCCAAACAGCATTTAGTTGGAGACTCTATGAAGACACATTTACTGCGGTGAAGCTAATAAAGTAAATGTGATGGAGCCGCTGTAATATTCTCATCCAGCTGCCCGAGGGCACAAGCACACGCGCAAAATCTCTTAACAGAAGACACGCACGCATCGCTGGCTTCTTCCTGACAGATGCGCGAGACCCCTGTCGGCCTCTCCCGTCACGACGGCCGATCGGTCGCCGCCGGCGATGATTGCCTGACGCGTGTGACCTTTAACCCTCAACCCCTGCCTCTCGCAGCTGCCATTGATGAAAACTCCCGGATCGGCCATTTCAGCCGTGAGACCTGTAACACTGATGTTGAAATAGTGAAAATAAGTCAGAGAATGTGGCGTTTGCCGCGGGCCGAGACGTCTCGCTGTCACTGGCCAGGTGTCTGTCTGTCTGTCAGAGATACACAGATGGTGCGTGTTTACACACAAACATGCTTGTTGTGCTAAATGATGAATTGTTTATGAGATCAAAAGTCACTAGTGAGATTTGACGTGCCTGGAGTACAAATACACACACAGAGATAATAAAATAAAATACTGTGGTTGCTGTGGAATACTTGATTCTGATTTGCCAGAAACATTCCAATGTATATTATTCTCCAGTAACAATCTCTCAACACTAATAACACACACTCATCAACTTGAAAATAATTGACTTATGAATAAA
Organism: Beaufortia kweichowensis; assembly: GCA_019155185.1. Taxonomy (NCBI): domain Eukaryota; kingdom Metazoa; phylum Chordata; class Actinopteri; order Cypriniformes; family Gastromyzontidae; genus Beaufortia; species Beaufortia kweichowensis. Next base: position 26,462,057 of record CM032794.1, on the reverse strand, counting down.
CTTATTTCATGTTTAATAATTTACTTGTGTATGTAATATAAGTTGTGTAATTAGCAGGATTATTGGTTGTTAGCCGGTAAAGTTCTTCAGAGTGAAGAAAGAGTCTTCTTTCACATCAGATCACTCTGTCAGGGTTTATTCTGTCATAACAACCAGGTAACTGTACATTATCACTTATATTATATTATTTTACATAATCTCTCTCTCTCTCTCTCTCTCTCTCTCTCTCTCTCTCTCTCTCTCTCTCTCTCTCTCTCTCTCTCTCTCTCTCTCTCTCTCTCTCTCTCTCTCTCTCTCTCTCTCTCTCTCTCTCTCTCTCTCTCTCTCTCTCTCTCTCTCTCTCTCTCTCTCTCTCTCTCTCTCTCTCTCTCTCTCTCTCTCTCTCTCTCTCTCTCTCTCTCTCTCTCTCTCTCTCTCTCTCTCTCTCTCTCTCATGTTGTTATCCCTCTTTAACGGAAGGGCAAAAATCTAATCAAGCTGTATTTGAATATGGCAGGAGGCTAAACGAGTGTGAGTGAGAGAGAGAGAGGGTGAGAGACATTAGGGCAATAAAGGGCAACACTGCCCCCTAGCTGTAGTAAAACAAGCACAGACGGTGTCTCTTCAGCGTGTGCTCAGAGTCCTCCCGGAAAGCTCTTACACGAGTCTTGAGAAGGATGCATGTCTGTGATTTTATTGTGACAATCACGATTTCATGTTGTCACGCGTTTGCTGTGACTGACATGACCTGAAAAACCCTTCTGTGACTCGGGTCTTGATTTATGATGATTTCTCATGTTAAAGCCATTAGCTCATTAATCTAATATGACATTTAATTGGTTTGAACCATTACATTTACATGCATTCATTTAGACTTGAGATAATGAGACAGCTTTTATTATTTGCCTTAAGATTCCTCAGTACACAAAGGTACAAGTAGGGCATTAAAGACAAGGCTGTGAGTGATGATAAATGATCAATAAATACAATTTATTCATTTAAACTCTTGTGTGTATGTGATTTGAGAAGCTGTAGGGCAGCAGGATCTTCAGTTTTCACTTCACTGTTAGATGACAACAGCAATAATAGATATTGAGCATTTGAAAAAAAAAGGAAGTTTCTCACAACAATAGAGCTGCAAAACGTTCATTATATGAGACTGTTGTGATGTTTGTCTGATGTCAGTGTGTCTTCCAAACACTGAAAATCCAACACACACACACAAATTCATTACAACCTACAAACCTATCATCACTCTCTCTCTCTCTCTCTCTCTCTCTCTCTCTCTCTCTCTCTCTCTCTCTCTCTCTCTCTCTCTCTCTCTCTCTCTCTCTCTCTCTCTCTCTCTCTCTCTCTCTCTCTCTCTCTCTCTCTCTCTCTCTCTCTCTCTCTCTCTCTCTCTCTCTCTCTCTCTCTCTCTCTCTCTCTCTCTGTCTCTCTCTCTGTCTCTCTCTCTCTCTCTCTCTCTCTCTCTCTCTCTCTCTCTCTCTCTCTCTCTCTCTCTCTCTCTCTCTCTCTCTCTCTCTCTCACACACTCTTTTTCAAAGAAAGGAAGAGAGAGACAGAGAGAGAGAGAGGTGATGATAGGTTTGTAGGTTGTAATGAATTTGAGAGGTGTTTTGTGGTGTATAGAGAGACAGATCTTTATCAGTGTGAGGAGTGATGACAGTTCCATTAGCTGTCAGAAGAGAGAGAAGCAGGTTTGATCCAGAGCTCATAAATGACATTTCTCCACTGCTGTTCACATGCGGCTAATAACAGCTCACATCTTTCATCACATCAACACACATTTAAAGTCATATTTGACTCGCTCAGAGACACAATCACGGTCTTCTGAGTTCTGCAAAAGTAGTTACCATCATCAATATGTTTAATGACTGAAACACAAGAATTCTATTAATTTCACATTTATTTATATAGCGCTTTTTACTGCAGTGTTTCAAATCAGCTTTCCATGAAGAAAAGAACTGATCATTTATTAATAATTATTAAAACAGCTGGATCGCAGCTGTATGAAATACTGTAAAGCATTAAAGAAGAAGGTATAAAAATCCATCTCTACTCTTGATGAGTATCTTAATCTGTCAGTCTTCCCACTTCTACAGTAAATACAGTAGTTTACCGCTTTTAATAGCAGCTCCAGTAATATTAACAGTGATTGAGAATTAATTTAAAACAAACAAATAATAAAATATAAAGGAAACCAAAAGATTATGAGGAGCAGTCTGTCACAAACCATGACTGAGAAGATCTATTACATGAGTCTGTTACAGAACAAAAGCTTATATATTATTAGATTGTGTATGAAATTTTGTGAAGTTTTATATGTTAAGTTTATTTCTATAGTGCTTTTTTCATTTCATTAGTTTTCTGCAGAAGGTCCCTTAAAGCTGTTAGTACAAACTATATAAAACTATATACTTGTTGACCTCAGAGATCTCTGATTTCATCTTCATTTGTTTGTGTTAAATCTGTGTTAATGTTTCTGCATACCGTATACCTACAGAACCTTTAACTGTAAACCAGGACAACAGCCGACACGTTTTATTCATCTGAACAAATGTGGCGTAATGTGTCTGATTTCTGGAATATTCAGTAAGAGATTTAGTTCAGGAACACGGCAGCTTATCTCTCGCCATTATCTCTGTCCTGCAGGATTTGTTCAAACATTAATGATTATATTGAATAATTAACATTTAGAAATGAGGGGAGTTGTCAAGTGAGAATAAACCCTTTAATAGACCATTAAAATAATGGACAGACCATTGCAGTTAAGTGGCCACATCAAGAAGATAACGCGGCACCTTTAAAAACGTCTGTTTATAAAAGGAACGCTCATGTTAGAGCTTTATTTTAGTTTCTGATCCATCAGGAGAAAAGTCTTGAAGGAATCACTACTGATCACCATCGGTCTGCTAATGCAAGTGATGCTAAATGAAAGCTGATGGAAACTAAATGAACTGTGTGTATGTGGGGTTAATTCTGCACAGACACAAGAAAACACAAGAAATGAATAAATGAAACTGTATTCACTCAAAGACACACTGAGATTTTATTTTGGTTGTATAATGCTACAAACCGTAGACTATTTTACAATTTATATTCATTTGTACAATCCTACACCCCACCCCTAAAGCTAACATCACTGGGGTGGAGATCCAATAAATTCATACAAATAAGTCACTTTATAAATATTGTTATAAATGCAATAGTTAATGCAGCTGTGAGTATTGTCCTTAATCATTAAATCTGTCGGCTGAATTTAAGAGCAAAACATCCTGTTACAGCTGAAAGCACAAAGCCTCATTACTGTTATAAAACACTTACCACACAATGCAAATATTAAAGCCTAAAAATATGTCTCAGTGTAACTTTCATGAAGTAAAATCTGTGATGTAACATGACTGTGATGTGCAGTATGTTTGTGTTGTTAAGGGTGATGATCATGATGTCATTTATCATGAAGAAAACACAACTATTCACCAATCACAATCAAACTCACTGCTTTATAAACTATATGAAATCATACACTAAAGTTTACTGAATGAGGCAGAATTGTGTTTTTTCTGAGTGATTCTAGAACTAAACACATTCCCTGACGGTTTCATCTGCCGCTTCACTAAAATCTTATAATGAGTAAGAAAAGTTTTGAGGCTGTAAAACTCAAACAGACATGAAACAGTCATGAGATGCATTGCTTGCGTGACCCGTCGTGTGCGTGTGAAACTCTTTTGAGTCTCTGTGTCCGTCCAGACATGTGTCCAAACACACCGTGATGAAATTCCCCTTTGCCAGCATTCAATTATAGCAAACACGAACAGATTGTGAAAAGCAATTTAGTCACTCAGTTCAACAGAGAAGCAGAATTCACTCATATAATGCTAACATTGCACTTTATCTGTGTGTGTATGTGTGTTTGTAAGGACACAGGATATTATATACATTGCAATCTTACAGGTACTTGTGTGTACATTTATGTTTTATGTTTGTAATAGAAACATGTTGTTATATTATAGTATTAACATCTCTCCTCTGGATCTCTTTTTCCTCAGTTGTGATGTGAGTTTTTGGGCTGTTAGGGTTATTTGTTAAGTAGACAGCGTCTGTCCGCCCGTTCTGCAGCAAATTCATTTTAATTAGATGTTTACGACGTCACCCGCATTTCCATTTAATTCAATTACCTGCAGCCGCAGCTCCTCCATTACTGTCACTTACATCAGAACCACAAACACTCACGTCAGGATACTTCAGCCTGTGTGTTTGTGCACCTGTGCTGTTGTGTATTTGTCAAGTTTAACTTCACACTTGTGTATTTTTAACAGGGGCAAAAATACAAGTAATGGAATCATGAGAACATTTCAAGCCAACAGAGAAACACGCAGAGCTGCAGAAGGACACGGACTGTGGCGTGTGACCGTAGCATGTTGTTTGCGTGTAACCCAGTGAGAACAGCACAATAGCAGCGGGACACACGGCCAAAATCTGAAGGCAAATTTTCATTTAACGGCCCGTCAGCTTTCTGATCCGCACCAAATGAATACGACCACAAACAAATCTATCAAATCCAGCATCAAAACACAGAGAGAGAGAGAGAGAGAGAGAGAGAGAGAGAGAGAGAGAAGAGAGAGAGAGAGAGAGAGAGAGAGAGAGAGAGAGAGAGAGAGAGAGAGAGAGAGAGAGAGAGAGAGAGAGAGAGAGAGAGAGAGAGAGAGAGAGAGAGAGAGAGAGAGAGAGAGAGAGAGAGAGAGAGAGAGAGAGAGAGAGAGAGAGAGAGAGAGAGAGAGAGAGAATGTCAATACTCGTTGATGACACACACAGTTTCATTCCTGTCAGTGTTTTTGAGACTCAAGTGTTATTATGATCAACACACAGATCTACTGCATAAACTTCTTTTATTTTAATCAGCACTTTCTTCTAGAGGTTTACAGCTATAACCACAGTCTGTTCTCTTAATGGTGAATTTGTGAGAATCTGAACATTCTCATTTTAAGCATCATTTTAAAACATTTATAACATCAAACATTTTCAGGCCATTATGTTTGTCCTTAAACTTTATTAGCTAGTTAATATGTACATTTCTGTTTTCTAAAAGTCCTATATTATTGGCCGTAGAGGTTGCTGGGAGTCATACAGATGAACCACATTTGATCAAAATAATATATTTACTGACTTTATGATTCATCTGTCGAAGTGATTCTATACACATATAGATGAATAGATGTGATTTACCTTAGAATATTGAAACCTGTTTTTATTGTGTATTTTTTAATTTATTGAGTATTTAGTCATTTTCTTATTTTCATGATTCACACTGTGATTTTAGCTCTCATTAACCTTCAGCAAGAACTAATGAATAAAAGTGAGCAACATGCAGAAAGCCATTAGCATGTGTTCAATGAAGTAATTTCATTATTATTTTTTAATTTTGATTCATTTTTATAAGATGATAATATTTTAACATGTTTCTTTCCATGTGTATTTGCTCTTGAATCCTCTTGGAGTGAGACGTAAATCAGTCATTTTTAACACAGATTTGCGGAAGTTGAAATGCATTTTCAGAATACAAAGAGAAAAAATGTTGACTAAATATTGGAGTGATGGAAAATAAAGTGTTTGTAGCATGTTTAGTCATATATTAGAAAGTGTGTGTCAGTCACAGTCGCTATTAAAAGCACTGGTGGTTTCAGCTCTGGTCTGTTGAATGTATTTCTCAAAACGTCCATCTTCCACATAATAGCCACTCATTTTTATAATGTCATGTCCACTTTACCCACAAACCCCTGCTGTGAAGCCACGCCCCCGCCACGCCCCCTCGATCGGCAGCCGTGTGACAGCTCGTCAGAGAGCCTCAGAAAATGTGGATTTCACGCAGTTGGGAGCACAATTAAAAGACGTGCCGATACCTGCTGCGGCGTCCGTCTCTGTCGGCCCGCCGCATCTTTTGTGCCCGTCGACACGGGCTCGCAGCCGTCCAATCAGGCGAAACTGAGCCAGAGTGACAGGCGGAATGAGTGAGCTTGATTGGACGGCTTTGATTGCAGAGTGCGTGAGGTGACGTCTGTCGAGAGCAGATCTGATGGTCTCGAACCCAGAGAAAGTCTTTCTGCTGTTGCTGATCTTCATCCAGATCTGTGTTATATCCACATGTAAGCAGAAATCCACAGCGTGTCGTTGTTATTTGTATGTAATCGTTGTGTTTTTATTGCATGTCTACTGGCTCTGAACATTTTGAAGCTTTTGGACACTTTACATGAATGTAAATATAGAAGATACTGTGGAGAAAGTTGTCGCTCACAACTGAAACACTGATCAAATATGTGTAACATTATGACGTTTCGTTACGTAACAAAAAATGAACTCAGCCTTAAAAGTTAAGAAAATAAAGATTTCCACATGCAAATGAGCTGAAAGTTTCGCCTCCGAGGGGAATCGAAAGTTTTACACCATTTATTCGGCACTTGAAGCCGCACATTAACTTTCAAAGCTTTCAAACAAAGAGCGTTTAACATGAATAGGTGAGAAAATTAGCAGCCCACAGAAAACCATTAATTTTAACAAAACCAGTTTAAAACGAGCGAGGCAGAACGTCCGTCTGAGGCCTTCAAAGACAGAGCAAACACGCGGATTAACAAAAACAAACTACAATTTCCTGTTAATTATCTTCGGAAAAAGAAAGGGAACACATTTCGAGTTTTCTAGGCAGAAAAATTGTGTTTGGGGATTATAGAATTCCAGCCGTCTATTCAGAAGCCGAGCCGCTCGTTATGTTCCCAAAACAAACTGTGAAAGAGAAAGCCAAATAAAGCTGCCGTGGGATGAAATGACATCAGGAAAACGTCTCGGCTTTGACGGACGCCGTCGGCATGACAACCTGTAATCTCGTACATCGTTGAGCGAATGCCACACTGAAATGATCGTGCCAGGAAACGTGAAAACATATTAGACTACATTTAAATGTCTCCACTCATCTCTGAACGTCTAATCGATCCTTTCTCGCCGAGATGAGGAAGTTTGCCTGGGAATTTTACGCCTGACATGCAAATTGAAAAGTTTAATTCTCTCGAGTTTGTGCCGGCAGAAGAATGAGGTGGAAAGTGTGTCATCTGCTTCTGTGTTTATCTGCTGAAATGTATTCTCATTATCTGTGAAACACTGCATGCGTCATGAAGACAGAGACAGAGAAAAGACGCTATTTTTTATTTTGTAAATCCTATCAGTTTGTTGTGTCCTGTGAGCCAATCTCTGTTTTCTTGAAATGAGTGTGAGTTTGACCACAGCGCATTTCTGAAACTCTTCACAATCATATTATTAGCCTTCCTTTTACAAAGAGCTCATAACTGAGGTGATGTCGGGCAAATGACCTTTGACCCCTAAGACGCGCCTTCTTCCCGTCACCTCGCGAAACTCATTTCCTAAAGGAGGTTCGCGCTCCACTGGCCGTGAAGATGCGTTCATTAATTAGCATATGTTTACTAGATGATAGTCATCAGGCCCGGAGTCACATTATGTTTAATGAGAACAACACAATAATCGGGTTGTAGTGACGTTCTGCCGAATGTTTGCCAATTTAATCACGAAGCGGCGCACGCATCCGGGACCACATGCAAAACTCATAACATCTTTGCAGTTTGTAGTAATCCATCAAGTCTTTTATTATTGTTTCAAAAGGCTTTTCAACTCCCCACAGTTCCTGTTCTTATCAGTCAAAGCAATAATATAACATGATCTATAACACGTAACGTGTCATTTTAGCAGACGGACAGCACTGTGTCATGATCTAAACTGTGATTCCACTGACCGTAAATCAAACCATGACAAAACCCTAGATAAATATGATCAAAGACAGCTGTAAAAATAAAACAAAAAGACAATGTTTCATTGAAGCAAAACTATTGAGACTATTTCTTATTTTTGACCTTCTGCAGCATCCTATGAAAAGTAGATTGTAAATTGATGAATCAAATGTATTATTATTATTAAAATGATGAATTAACATCTTATATAATCTCAAAATGTTTGTAATTACATACAGTTTTTGTGTCATCTCAGATTAAAAATGCATGAGAAACGTTACTGTGTATCCAACACAATCTCACTGGAATTTCTATGTATTTTACGAAGTGGATAATTCACAGAAATATGATCTCACTAGTACATTTGTCCTCTTGTCCCCGTGACATTAGGGTTAGGCACAGGGATTTATTGTTTATTGTCACCTTGTTAAAGTCTCTATGAAATCCAGTGAGATCAGGTTAATGTGTCATATAACTTTAATCAAACAGTACGAAATGAATCCTAAATATTTATAAAGGATATTAAATGACCATCTTAATTTCTCAAAGCTGCATCATTATAATAATGGCAATACTTCAATCATATTACTGCAATTAAATTTGTACAACACATAATAATCAACTTCATTTACTTGAGTAATCTAATAATGACGGTCTACAGTCCCATCATGCATCAGCAGAAGATCGTTTACGGCTTCACCATCATCTCTTTACAAACACAATTATAATAATAGCACAACACACATGTGTGCGTTTAGTGCTGTTTCAGATGTTTTGCACATACCTCTGTGTATTGTTTAAGACTGTTTGTCAATGACATCAGAACAGAGACATTGTAGAAACTCACGTGTTGGACAGAAACACAATTAGCATGTTAACCTGACAGATGGACGAGTGATGAGAGACACTCAGATCATCAGACAGATGTGGAACACACTCCATCAATTAACTAGATCATGATCTGTGTGTCTGTCTGTGTGTCTGTGTGTGTGTCTGTGTGTGTGTCTGTGTGTGTGTCTCTGTGTGTGTGTGTGTCTGTCTGTCTGTCTGTCTGTGTGTGTGTCTGTCTGTCTGTCTGTGTGTGTGTGTGTGTGTGTGTGTCTCTGTGTGTGTGTGTGTGTGTCTGTGTGTGTGTGTGTGTGTGTGTCTGTCTGTGTGTGTGTGTGTGTCTCTGTGTGTGTGTGTGTGTGTGTGTCTGTGTGTGTGTGTGTGTGTGTGTCTGTGTGTGTGTGTCTGTGTGTGTGTGTGTGTGTGTGTCTCTGTGTGTGTGTCTCTGTGTGTGTGTGTGTGTGTCTCTGTGTGTGTGTGTCTCTGTGTGTGTGTGTGTGTGTGTGTGTGTCTCTGTGTGTGTGTGTGTGTGTGTGTCTCTGTGTGTGTGTGTGTGTCTGTGTGTGTGTGTGTGTGTCTGTCTGTGTGTGTGTGTGTGTGTGTGTCTGTCTGTCTGTGTGTGTGTGTGTGTGTCTCTGTGTGTGTGTGTGTGTGTGTCTCTGTGTGTGTGTGTGTGTGTGTCCACAAAGATATTAATATCAGTAATGTTTGGCCATTTTTTGCTCTTCATGAGGAAAACAGCTCATAAATAATATTAAATGTAGTAATTCAGAAAGGTTTGAGTGAGGATTACATCATACAATATACAGTTTATACAGTACAGGAAAGAGAGAGAGAGAGAGAGAGAGAGAGAGAGAGAGAGAGAGAGAGAGAGAGAGAGAGAGAGAGAGAGAGAGAGAGAGAGAGAGAGAGATTTTTGTCTCATCAAGAATCATGAAACAAATGATTTAAAAAGCGACATTACAATGTTGCAGAATCGACACACATTGTACTTTTTTGAATACTTCAAACATCTCGTTTCCTTTTAGTACATTTGATGTGATCTTTGAAGATACTGGATGTTCATGTTTAGCATGAAACACACAGCTCATACTTTCTTATCAGTCCACATTCATGTGAAGGTGAGAAACAACAATAAACTAAACGTGAAATGACCGTCACATACTGAACATCATCATCAGAGGAGGTATTTACCAACAATCCATTTTACAGCCACAAACGCCATCTCCTTCACTTTACGAGCTTCTCAAACGTCTCTTGCCTGAAGGCACGGCTGATGATCGATGTCCGCTAAGTGTTTTTCTCCAGCGTATTAAACTGAGCAGATGATCAGAGTTATAGGTGAAGCTCTCGCCGTGGAGATTAAAGTCCTCTTAAACTCAAAGCGTGTACGTTTCTTACTGTATGGATTTGTCTGGCCGTTAGTCAGACTGAGGAGAAATCTTTCCATCTCAACCGCGTCATCCTGAGCTTTAGCATCTCAGCGGGAGATGCCGGTGAAACATATTGGCCTGATTATTTGGTCTTGTGTTTTTCAACTTTAAAGTTAAAGGGAGTAAAGTTGTGTTATATGCTGTTTGTTGAGGAAATGAATAAATGAGCAGCGTGTTCATAAAGTTGCAGATTACTTTACACGTGTCAAATAACACCAAGATGACATTTCCTGTGAAATTTACATGACAGCTCAAATATTAAACGCTCATTTGAGACTTTTTACACTTGCTATTGTCATTTAGTGTACTAACAGTTTTGAACATTTTTTTTAGAAACTTGCTTTGTTCATTTTGTTTAGTTTTTGTTCATTAATCAAGAGAGATTGCAGGTTTAATGTAGGTAACGTTAGTATTTTATATTATCTTATAATTACATGATCGGAGTCGCAATAGAGAATATGAATGTGACGTCACGTGGAATTCTGGGTAACCTTTGTTGGTAGATGCCATATTGACAGGATCGCGCTTATTTTCTTTGATACGGTGTTTTGACTTGCTTTTGCGATTGTGAAAAAATGTCATTATGGTAGGTAATTCCTGCTGCATTAAAAACTGCAAAAGCAAGTCACAACAGTCTTTCAGGGAAAAAACTGAATAATGGGATACGTTTTTTCAAATTTCCGACTTGTAAACGACGCGAAACAATGTGTATTGAACTGTGTATTGGTCTGCGTTACTGTCTTGTGCTGTCTGTCTGTTTGCACTTTGTGCTCTTTATGTATATAGGGTTTTTTGTACTGTAGCACCTTGTTCCTGGAGAAACGTTGTTTCGTTTCACTATGTACTTGTATATGGCCGAAATGACAATAAACTCCACTTTGACTTTTGACTTTGAAGGAAAACATGTTGAGGAGATAACGAGAAGACGTCGCATGGCGTAGATTGCGGCAACAAGACGAAAAGACATAAGTTATAGCAACATCTCTAAGTCAATGAAAGTGTTGCTTGGCGTTGACATTTAGTTTGTCCCGATAGGGCCCACTTTTCTTTTTGCTTCTCTATACTTTCTTCGCTTTACGCAATCAAAACAAGGTATCGGCGTTAACACTAAGCGATCGCGATCCTGTCGTAATGGCGGCGCCGCCCCAGCATGCAACGCGGCGTGACGTCGGTTCGTATTCTCTATAAATAAATAAATAAATAAATAAAATAAAATAAAATTCAGGCTTGATTTGACACAAACTTGTTAGTGTAAAAGTTAAATAGTTAAGAGATTAGCATAAATACTGTTTAGCATTATCATTAATGTAGTAACTAGCATTAGCATTAGCTATAATGAGTGCAGGTTCTCCTTCTGACAGATCCAGCGTCAGGTCAGGGTATGGACTGGATACAACCTCAGAATAATAAGAAACAAACAAACTGAGAGTAAAATACTGTACATCAGTACATCAGATTGTTAGGGAAGTGTTCCCAGTTCCCGTTGATCTAATTAATACAGCCTAACAATCCCTTAGAGGATTTGTGTTATAAACTGTTGGATTATGTGTCTGTTATGTTAAAGAGATAGATCTTTAATCTAGATTTAAACTGAGAGAGTGTGTCTGCCTCCCGCACAGCACTATGAAGACTATTCCAAAGTTTAGGTGCTAAATAGGACAATGATCTTCCACCAGCACTTGATTTAAAAGGTCAGAGTCCTGAGAGCGTGTTGCTGTAGGATTATGGGATATGTGTAGTTTCTCATTAGAATAGACATTTTCTTAAGAATCTAAACATTAAAACATTAGATCTCTGTGTGTCTATGATAGACTTCAGTGTGTGTGTGTGTGTGTGTGTGTGTGTTAATGATGGTTCTGGCCACTGAAGAGCTTCTTCACATCAGTTCCAACACAAACACTCCGTCTCATTATAAATGTGACGAATCTGAGCAATTAGCAGCAATTACAGAGAATCTGCAGAGAGAAACATTATGAAACACTCCAGCCATCTCTCTCTCTCTCTCTCTCTCTCTCTCTCTCTCTCTCTCTCTCTCTCTCTCTCTCTCTCTCTCTCTCTCTCTCTCTCTCTCTCTCTCTCTCTCTCTCTCTCTCTCTCTCTCTCTCTCTCTCTCTCTCTCTCTCTCTCTCTCTGTGGGACATTTAACTTTCAAACACTCCCTCAACCAGTAACCTGTGTGTGTGTGTTTATGATGTTTTAAAAGCTTTCGACGATGTTTAAATGCATTAAGGCAATGAGGCAGTACTTGAAACATTTCTGCGTGTAGTCAGGCGCTGTCATGATGGAGTGACTTCATTCTGCTCCGTGTGTGTGTTTAACTCTGTTAAGCTACAAACATTTACTCTGAGCCTTTGGGCACATATTTCATTGATGGAGCAGGTGGAATAGATCTTGTACAGGAGAACAGGGAGAGTTTTAACCGTAAAAAAATTGCGGACCAAAGGTTTGACAAGCTTCAGTAAGTCAGAACCTAAATTTACCTGTCACAGAGGGAAAAAACTATGTTTAAAGTTAAAACTGTGTAAATATAGTTTTGAATATTCTTCATTAAAGAAGTGAATGAATATATTAAAGATTTACAGCATGAGTTGTGGATTGTACATTAACGATAATGTTAATGAATGTGAAATAACAAAACTTGTATCATTAAGTTATTGTTGTACAACCTAATAAGTATTTAGATGTAGTTTGCTTTCCAAATCTGTTCATTTGAATAGATAGTTTGTTTTAAAAAACAAACAATAAAAAAAAGAGCTAAAAATGTAATTTAATCTAAATAGAAATCTCTAAAAATGTTCAGAATAGAATCATAATTTGAATAAAATGAATATATATTTTTAACAGATTTTTTCAGACTGTAATTGTATTCTTTTTAAGCAGTGAATTGTTTTTAATAGACATGATGTGAAACAAACTCAAATATGTCTGTACGCTTCAGCACATGTGGAAGAAGAGATTCATGTGTTTTCAGTAAAGATCCATCACTGCCCCCTACAGACACACGTGTCTTACAGAGAATACAGTGCACACATCTTTACAATAAACATTTTTCTAAAGGATTTTATGTATTATTTTGCTAAATAATGCAATTTACAATTTTTTCTGTCAAACATTTCAAAACTGCATCAAAATGATCAGTAAACACGTTGGGTTTTCATGTTTAATAATTCTCCCTCTAGTCCTAAAGTCATCATGTTTGAGTTAAAAACAGTTTGAATCGTGAGAATTGGCCAACGGTCCCACAATGTAGGTGGTTACTGGTTAAGACATTTACTATCACACACATTTACATTTATTCATTTACACAGACACTTTGATCCAAACACTGGGAGTGATTAGGGGTGAGGTGTCTTACTCAAGGGCACCACAGTTGTTTCCTGCTGGTACTGGGAATCGAACCAGCAACTCTCTAACCACTAGACTACAACTGCCCAAAGTTGTGTGCCTTTTCACACACTCACTCACACACACACACACACGCGCGCCACACACACACACACACACACACACACACACACACACACACACGCACACAAACAGAAACACACACACACACACACACACAATAACATCTCACCTTGTCAGCATCTGGAGTCTTGTAGAGCAGGATTATCTAGATCATATCCTGAGGTTTGTGTGTGTGTGTGTGTTCTGGGATTTGTCAAGGATCAGATTTGTGATCTTAACAGAAAGAGTGAGAATCAAACAGCAATCCCACAATGCCCTGCAGCAGTGACCTGCCTGACTCATCTCATCTCCCCGCGTGTGTGCGTGTAAATGTCAGATTCCCCTGGATTGTGCGTATCAATCTCCACAATGTAAATGAATTGTGAGGGTTAAGGGAAACAATCTATCATTAGGTCAGTATAAAAATAACCACAACAACAGCTACATATTAGAATACAGACAGACATGGAAAATTGCTGAAAGAATCAGAATAAAGCAGAACTGCACCGTGATCTCATTTGAAATAACTCGTGTAATCACATGTGCTGATGAATCTGAACAGATGATGAATGAGACACTGCTGCCATCTGGAGGACAGAGATCAGAAAACATCAGAAATCTCTCGTCCTAATGATGTCATTCAGATACTAAACCTACACCTGCTGTCAGTTTACTGAAAGAAACACAATCATGTGAGATATTATGAAAGGTGAGATTCATAAATAATTGTACATTTTCTTTTATATATTTACTTTGTAAGCAGCTCTGAGGAGAATCTCTCACTGACTTACTAACACAGAAGTAAAGACTTCAATTTAACACGGTGGATGATAAAACATTGAAAATCATTTCATTGTTTGGTTTTTCCTAAACTACATGAAGCAGTTTTAATGTATAATCATTTTATTTCAGGTGAGATTTTGGTCCAAAAAGACTACAACTTCCTTTTGTTTATTTTAATGCCACATGAACAGAAGTATTATAAATTTTTTGCCTGAGTAAAAATAACAAAAACATTTCACATATAGTGAATTATTTTTAAAACAACTTCCTTTTGTTACAACACTTACATATTTTGGGCTTTTTAACTTTTGGGTTAAGAATTGTGGAGGCATCACTAATGTAATATCATTAATTTCACAAAAAATAAATAAAGTCTTCCAACCAAGGAAAATGCTTTTCTGTCATTCATCTAAGTGTTTTTGTTTTTCTGGGCTTCAAGTCAGAACTTGATCTCTTTGAAATACTGAGAAAAATAGTAATGTGCATCTTAAGTAATAATCTAATATATTTGAGAAAACAAGCAGGCAAATAAAACTACAATCACAGTGACGGGCTCCTTTCTGTATATTTTTCACAGAATTAAAATGTTATTTACAGATATATACTTTAAAAACAGACAATAACTGATGGATCCTCTCTGGTACAACAACAGTGCATTAAATATAATTGTAATATAGTATAAATATGAAATAGTAAATAATATGTAAAGTAGTTTAACTATATGAATAACTATGAACAACAGTCAAAAACGTAAATCATAAATAAATCAACTGCAGAACAACAATAACATTAAAATAAATGCTGTGATTAGTACCCTAATATAATATCATAATAGACTGATAATAGTATATTTCGTATATGTATAATAATAATAATGATACATTAGAACTAGTAGGTTGGCATACTCGATTTTGAGAGTAAAACTGCAGTATAAACGAATTATCTCAGTTACTCGCAATTTATTTGATAATAGAAAACACGACAAACGCTGAAACTATTTCTGAGAGAATGTAAAAACTTTCTGAAGTCTGGACTCACAGCTGAATAGCGCTATCGCTATTAATAGACTCCTACTGCCATAGTGTCAACAAAATGTTTTAATGACCAAATACAAACAAAAATAACTTTTTAGTCTTACATGTGAAAGTGTTTAAAATTGTGTGGCGGCTTGTACAGCCTCAAGCAGCACATGAAACAGGCATTTTTCTCCAGTCCACTGATGAGAGTTATGGACACGTTGACCTGACTAAGATGGCGGCGGCGTTGACGTGCGATCCTGCGGCCAATGTCGCGTCTAGTTATTATACATGTCTATGGACAAACCCTAACCGGAAGTAATTTAGCTGAAGACAATGGGTTGTTTGAATGGATTTTTAGTTAAATGTCTGAAAAAACGTCTGTGATTAACACGAACTAATTTTTTCACGCTTAATTATATGGCGTAAATAACAACAATGAGCCACAAATGGCTTTATAAAGCTTTGGGTCTCTAAAAAGACAGTTGCTAAACGCGACCACATCAAAACAATACTCGGTTTAACTAGTAGATCAAGCAAAATAAAACCAGAAGCTCTTTCACTCGAGAATGTGTTTGGCTCTTAAAAGAGCCTTTGTGTTGAGCAGTAGACGATCAGATGAGAGGAGTTTATTTGGTGCTGGTGTATTTGGTGACGGCCTTCGTGCCCTCAGACACGGCGTGTTTGGCCAGTTCACCGGGCAGCAGGAGACGCACGGCGGTCTGGATCTCTCTCGATGTGATGGTCGAACGCTTGTTGTAGTGCGCGAGACGCGACGCCTCGCCGCCGATGCGCTCAAAGATGTCGTTGACGAAAGAGTTCATGATGCCCATCGCCTTTGAAGAAATACCCGTGTCAGGATGAACCTGCTTCAGCACTTTATACACGTAGATGGCGTAACTCTCCTTCCTGGATCTCCTGCGCTTCTTTCCTCCCTTACCGGCGCTCTTCACGACGGCTTTCTTCGATCCCTTCTTAGGAGCTGATTTAGCGGGTTCAGGCATGACTGCAGCGCAACAGAAAACTGCTTTATCCGCTCGTCTGATCTTCTACATGTATTTATCTGCAGCTCTATGCTAATATTCTCACATGTCGTGCGTCCTATCTGAACGCGTGTCTACATGATACTAAAGTGTATTGGACAGCTCAAACTATGACGGGCGGTTAAAGAGCCAATCACAGTCTTTAAAACATTAGCCCCACCCATCACTTCAGGTTTGAAAATCACACCCACTTTGCTTTGGTTTTCCGCTCATTTTTATAACAATAGTGATGTTCATTAAGAGTAAATTGTGTTATTTTCTGTCAATATATAATTTTCTCTTGAAATTGAAATGTAAAAAAACTCGAGTAAGATCTTTATCAGTCTACTTGTGTTCTTTCTCGTTGTAAAATCAGACGTATAGAGACGCGCGCGCGCTCTTTAAGCCTGTATGTGTTTTATGGGAAGTATCTTAAAGTACCTTTTTCGAATAAACGTGGATTTGGGGAAAGAGATATATAATTTTACACAAACGCAAAATTATCAAGCTTTTTAAACCAAACAATCTCGTGTTATTGTAAAGTCACGAGAGTTCTCATGATATATTGTGTGTACATGAACTTTATAATCCTAATGCTTAGAAGTTTGAAACACACATGACGTCAGGTATTGCCTACGTAAATCGAAATGGAAGGAAAAATCTAATAAATATTTTATCGATTCAAAACACACAAATTACACAACTTTTAAGAACTCTTTTGATGCGCACGTGGTTGGCTCTTAAAAGAGCCGTTGGGTTTTTATTCTTGCAGGCGATTTTTACGTTTAACCTCCGAATCCGTACAGTGTGCGTCCCTGACGTTTCAGCGCGTACACGACGTCCATGGCAGTGACGGTCTTTCTCTTGGCGTGCTCGGTGTAAGTGACGGCATCACGAATAACGTTCTCCAGAAAGACCTTCAACACACCGCGGGTCTCCTCGTAAATCAGACCGGAAATGCGCTTGACACCCCCGCGCCGAGCGAGACGACGGATGGCGGGTTTAGTGATGCCCTGAATGTTATCGCGCAGAACTTTCCGGTGACGTTTCGCGCCTCCTTTACCGAGTCCTTTCCCGCCTTTACCTCTTCCAGACATGACCGCAGTGAAAACCACACAATCAAAGACTGCAGCACGACACGCACGGTTGGGTTTTTAATACATGGCTACTGGACCTATTAGAAACACACGCTTGAAGGCGTTTCCAGCGTGATGTCACGTTTTTTCTCGTTATTCACAGCTCTTGACCTTCTTAAGAAGATCCCTTCCCGAATACAAATCATCGTTTAAACTTTATTTTCCAAATCTCACAAATGTAAACTATGGTTTAAAAGCGACACATATCTGCATTACAGTAGAAGTCACAAGTTTGGAAACAATCTCTTTTGTTCAGATGATTTCCCCACATTTTACAATAGCAGTAAACTGATCAAAACCACGAAATAACACAATCGTAACTGTGTGAATCATGTTGTGACTAAAATCATCTAAATTAAATAAACACTATGTTATATGTGATCATCTTTAAAAGTAATCACACTTTGTCTAGAATGTGTAAAATCATCCTCATGATATTTTATCCTTAGACTCTTAAGATCTCAACCTGAGAAGATTTTTAAACAGAATTTTTATATCTAAATTTCTGTCTATAGCCCTATTCGCACGGGATTAGTATTATCTAGTCATTTGTAATAATTGCGGAGGTTGTCTGTGATCTTAATCCCGTGCGAATCGGCATCTCTGTGATTTGTCCAGCATTTGGCGGGTTATATCATTGTTACGTACTGCTTCGACATCATATCCGGGAGATAAGTCAGTAAATACGAGTAAAATCTCAGGCTTCGCTTATCCCGTGCGAATGCGCCACACGAAAATCAGACGCGGGGGGGTAATTTCTAAAATCACACAAGGTCCCCAGATAATCCCGTGCGAATAGGGCTTATGCTGTACTTTTATTGACTGATTTTTATTCATTATTTTTATTATAACGTTCTAGTTTTCTAATCAATGAAATTAACGTTGTCTCAAATCACTTTAGTCTTCAAAACGATAAAATACACGCCTGCAGATAAAACTTTTTTTTTTTAAGATACATGTGTCAATTTCGTCTAAGCTTCCTTTTTGTAGAAATTAACGATATTAATTACTAATCACTACTTGTAACGTCACAAACAGTGGAAAATTGTTCTCGTTCAGTGTGCGTGTATGTGGCTCTTAAAAGAGCCTTTTGTGTTGGTGATGATGGAGGTTTAAGCGCGCTCTCCGCGGATGCGGCGGGCCAGCTGGATGTCTTTGGGCATGATGGTGACCCTCTTGGCGTGGATGGCGCACAGGTTGGTGTCCTCGAACAGGCCGACCAGATAAGCCTCGCTGGCCTCCTGCAGGGCCATAACGGCGGAACTCTGGAAGCGCAGATCCGTCTTGAAGTCCTGAGCGATTTCTCTCACCAGACGCTGGAACGGCAGTTTGCGGATCAGCAGTTCGGTGGATTTCTGATAGCGGCGGATCTCTCTCAGAGCCACGGTACCGGGCCTGTAGCGATGAGGCTTCTTCACACCGCCGGTGGCCGGAGCGCTTTTACGAGCCGCTTTAGTAGCGAGCTGCTTCCTCGGAGCTTTACCGCCGGTGGACTTACGCGCTGTCTGCTTCGTTCTCGCCATGATAACTGCACTTCCGTCTCTCCTGAACACGACACGAGAAATACAAACGCGCTTTGCAGGCGGGATTTTAAAGCCTGAGACGGGCGCGCGCACATAAGGCGTGACTACTGCACACGTGTGTGATTGGCTATTGTGTGAAGTCACATGACTGCTGGAGCCAATGGCTGCGCATTTCCTGTTTTCAAACGAGCAGGAACCGTTTGTGTTTCCCGCCTTTGTGTAACTTATTGCATTTTAATAATTTATACAATTAGTCAAAAATAAATACGACATTGAGGGGAACAGACACCAGTTTAATAAAATGAACACGAACTTTTAACTACAACATTATCATATTTAACACACTATGATTCTTTATGTATCATAGAATGTGAAACGTATCAAGTTCACGTTATATTCTCATACATCACAAAACACTTTTTTCCAACTACTGCCATCTTTTTAAACGTACATATTTTGATAGAAGCTTCTCCTGAATGTGCGAACGCAAATATAAAAAAACACTTTATAGTTTTACATTTAGGCATTTGGTAGACGCTTTTATCCAGAACGACTTTGCAAGTTATTATTTGTTTCAGGGTATGTGCACTAACCACTGAGCTAAATGAAAGCCTTTACCAAATCACCATTTTATATATATATATAATAGAGTTACGTTTTAATGTAACGTTAATGTATCAACACGACTTACAACAATTTGTGTGCGTATAACATTTATACATAATGTACAAAAGTTATTTAAACGCAAACATTCAGAAAGTCACTCTTTAGTAGCTGAAGTGAGTGGCTCTTAAAAGAGCCTTTGTGTTCGTGTTTCACAGATTAACAGCCCGTTTATTTGGTTTTAGCGGGTTTGTCGGTCTTCTTGGGCAACAGCACGGCCTGGATGTTTGGCAACACGCCGCCCTGAGCGATGGTCACTCCGCCCAAGAGCTTGTTCAACTCCTCGTCGTTACGCACCGCCAGCTGCAGGTGACGCGGAATGATACGAGTCTTCTTGTTATCTCGAGCCGCGTTTCCAGCCAACTCCAGAATCTCAGCGGTGAGATACTCGAGCACAGCGGCCAGATACACTGGAGCACCGGCACCGACACGCTCGGCGTAGTTTCCTTTACGGAGAAGTCTGTGAACACGGCCAACAGGAAACTGAAGACCCGCTCGAGATGAACGAGTTTTGGCTTTAGCTCTCGCTTTGCCGCCGGTTTTTCCTCTTCCGCTCATTTTCTTTCAGTCTTCAGCGCTTTCTCAATGACAAAGAGAAGTTGTGACTCGTCTTGCTGCAGTTTTCAGTATTTAAACGTGCATGTCCGTCGCCGGTTGGCTGATGTTAAAGAAAATTTTAAACCAATCACTGAACCTCTCTTCAATCTCCACCCCTTTATTTCTTTCTTGTGCAGCTGGGTGCGCATGCGCTCTTGGTTCTAGAGCCAGAAGACAAATAAATACGTTTCAACTCTTTGGCGTGAACACGTTATAGAGGCGAACAGATTTGTTCTAAATTACACACTTTTAATTGTGGTTATTCAAATACTGTGATGATTGTAAACCAACTAAACACTGAAAACGTGCTGAGCCCTGACACATCTTCAAACATACTAGTGCTACTGTTTTGTCTCAAGATGCACACCAGTAATATTATATTGTAAGACATAAATTGTAAGACATAAGACATTTAACATAAATGTCCTAATTAAACTATATTAGCTAATCCTGTGGCCAAGTTGCATAAATACAGCCACCACGTTAAAACTGTCTAAAGAACTAGTTTTAACAGTTAGCCGAGGATAATGAGTCTTGTGTTTGTAACTAACTTTGACTGGGAATGACATTGATTCACTTTTTAAGACTAGTCTTAACAGTCTAATGTAAACCCTGCCAGGAAATCTGCTCCTAAAACTAATTCACATTGTGAATGTGATTATGATACATGACAGATTCATAAACACTGAAACGCTCTTTCATGAGTTGGTGTGTGGCTCTTAAAAGAGCCGTTTTTACGAGTATAAACTCAATGAGGAGTGACTTTATTTCTTTTTGGGAGCGGCCTTTTTAGCTTTAGCTGCTTTAGGTTTTGTCGTCTTGGGTTTTGTAGCTTTAGCCTTTTTAGGACTCTTCGCGGCTTTCTTAGGAGCTGCCGCTGGCTTCTTCGCTTTCTTGGGGCTCTTCGTTGCCTTCTTCGCGGCTGTGGCGGCGGGCTTCTTCGCCTTCTTGGGAGATTTCTTGGCGGCGGTCTTCTTCGCTGCTGCAGTCTTGGGTTCTTGGCAGCCGCGGGCTTCTTAGCTGCGGGCTTCTTCGCTTTAGGAGCCGCGGGTTTCTTCGCTGGTGTCTTCTTGGTCTCGGTTTGTTTCTTGTTGAGTTTGAAAGAGCCGGAGGCGCCGGTTCCTTTGGTCTGGACTAGTGTTCCTTTAGTCACCAGACTCTTGATGGCGAGTTTGACGCGGGAGTTGTTCTTCTCCACGTCGTATCCACCGGCGGCGAGAGCTTTCTTCAGGGCGGCCAGAGACACGCCGCTCCTCTCCTTAGATGCAGACACGGCTTTGACGATGAGTTCACCCACACTTGGACCCGTTTTTGGCTTTAGCTGCGGCTTTCTTCTTGAGCGCCTTCGCAGGCGGAGCGGCTGGAGCACTTTCTGCCATTTCAGAGCTGTAGATGAGATTCACACCGTATGAACACAAGATCGGTGACGTGAAGAGATCGAGCGGGATCTGCTCTCTTTAAACAACACATGAGGGACCGTGTAGACTCACTCCGTCCAGCTCCGTGTCTGTGCGCGTCCACGAGCCGCAGCGCTTGTGTTTCTCCTCTTACATTTACAACAATATCGAGGGACTGAAATAAATGATCGAGATGAAAACATCGTAAACACCGAACAGAGGTCTCGATCTATATTTACAGACCGAAATACGACACGATGAAAGGTTTCATTGGACGTCGTTCGATCAAATTCACATCGAGCAGCGGCCACAGACGAAACCCACGTGTGAATTTCATCTGATTTTTATGTTGAATTTTTGGTAAAAAGAATAAACGCGTCATATGTGTATTTAATAAACACTTCAAATAACACTTTCATGCATTGAATGTCATTTCTGGACTTGTGTAGTGTTTCATACAGCTGTTGTTTTGGTCAGATTGAAGCACACGATTCATGTCCATTATCACTCTCATGACCGGTCTGCAAAACAATTATATTCTCAGTTGTCATGTCATCTCACTCATTTCTTATCTTAATATGTGTAAGTGTTTATTTCATTCCTACTGACTGAACAGCGAAATAAAACCATTTCACAAACCATTACAAACTGAAGAATGTGAAACTGCAATCAGATTTTGATACACAATTAATGGGTTAGAATTAATTCTGTATTTTCTTCCTGTTAATGATTTTATTGGGTTACAGAGACAGTGCAGTAAATAATAAACGGGGATCTGGATTCTCATTTACCTGCTGTGACACAAAACCATCATTATATTGATCAATCCATAACTGATCTTTAGTCTGACACGGCAAAAGAATTTCACAAACTTGTGATATATAAGTATAATTCGTACAATAGAATAATGTTAATATGTTGTGCTGTTTAATGAACATTACATTGTTATTCTTTTTTCGGCAAATGTGGTGCTTTTATCTTTCGTAATCCATCATCATGTATACAACATATAAATTGCCATGTGTAATTGTTTTATTTCAAGTTTTCACCCGTGTTCTCTACACATGAGCCTCTAATGTTCGATGAAATCTTAAAAAGGCAAGACATGTTTATTTATACAGGCCATGTTTCAAGTCAACTTTAAAAAGATAATACACACAAAAATGGTCTGAAACATTTAAGAATGTAAATAGATAATACAATCAGTGTAGTGCATTATAGCTCACAAACAACAAACACACAAATAAACATGTTTTCTCAACTTCATACTAAAAGGAATTTCTGCGACTTGTATTTGAGCTCATCGAGTATTTTATACAATCTTTACACATAACCATGATCAAGAGTTTAAGATCGGTGTGATCTACTGTCAGCGGTGTTTTGTGAGTTACAGTAGATCTACTGATGAAAGATCAGTTTTAACTCACTTTCATTCTTCCATGTCATGCAGCAACTCAACGATAAACTCAAAAGCAAAATAAAACCAGAAGCTCTTTCACTCGAGAACGTGTTTGGCTCTTAAAAGAGCCTTTGTGTTGAGCAGTAGATGATCAGATGAGACGAGTTTATTTGGTGCTGGTGTATTTGGTGACGGCCTTCGTGCCCTCAGACACGGCGTGTTTGGCCAGTTCACCGGGCAGCAGGAGACGCACGGCGGTCTGGATCTCTCTCGATGTGATGGTCGAACGCTTGTTGTAGTGCGCGAGACGCGACGCCTCGCCGCCGATGCGCTCAAAGATGTCGTTGACGAAAGAGTTCATGATGCCCATCGCCTTTGAAGAAATACCCGTGTCAGGATGAACCTGCTTCAGCACTTTATACACGTAGATGGCGTAACTCTCCTTCCTGGATCTCCTGCGCTTCTTTCCTCCCCTTACCGGCGCTCTTCACGACGGCTTTCTTCGATCCCTTCTTAGGAGCTGATTTTAGCGGGTTCAGGCATGACTGCAGCGCAACAGAAAACTGCTTTATCCGCTCGTCTGATCTTCTACATGTATTTATCTGCAGCTCTATGCTAATATTCTCACATGTCGTGCGTCCTATCTGAACGCGTGTCTACATGATACTAAAGTGTATTGGACAGCTCAAACTATGACGGGCGGTTAAAGAGCCAATCACAGTCTTTAAAACATTAGCCCCACCCATCACTTCAGGTTTGAAAATCACACCCACTTTGCTTTAGTTTCCTGCTCGTTTTCATTGTAACAAAAGTTAATGTTCATTAAGTGTAAATAATGTGATTCTCTCTCAATATATGTTTTTCCATTCATAACAAACATTCGCAGAGATCAACAAAACATTATTCGTTTAAATGCGGTCTGCCTGTTTTCCTCGTTTTGTGTTTCGTGTTATAACACACATTTCCACACATGCGCAGTTGTCATTCTGCCACAAACTAAATACTAGTAGCGGCTTTATAACTTTTACGAGCAAAGAACCACTGAAGAACCATTTTTTAGAGTTTAAATTTTATATTACTTCACAACTGTTTCTATTATTTGTTTGATCTGTCGTGCATGTGATTTTAAAGAGAATTACATTAATTTTCAACAGCATCACAATAAAGAAAACATTGTTGTGTCCTAATCCCAATGATGACTGGGTGAAATTTCTCAAGAAACTTTGTGTCTTATTCAAAGGTATTATTTAAATTCACTTAATAAATGTCATTAAACTTATTTTACTTTGCAGAATGGACAAGAAGAGCGTCCAGTAAGTTCAGTGACAGACGGGTGTCACTGGGCTGCAAAGGTGGAAAAGCGAATAAAAATACGCAAGCAAATTAAAAACACCTTCATCAGTTTAACAACACATGCCCCGCAAACACTCACAACACAATACAAAAATGTGCTGTAAATACTCAATACAAAAAACGTGCTCGTAATTTAATAAAGTTTGCATGTACTAATCATAATAACCATATTAATCAAATTATTCTACTACAGTATGTTTTGTTTTCTTTGTATATTCATATAAGAAAGGCAGAAAGGTTTGTGTGCGGGTTAGCTTCAGGGGAAGTGTTACACCAAAGACCCTATAAAACACGTGTAATCAGAACTCTATTGCAGGAGATCATCTTTGAGAAAAGAGTTGTTTCTCTGGGTCGATGTCCAGTGAAAGAAAAGAATCTTCCAGAGAACTCTTGTTATCACACCTGAGACCACGGGTCTGCTCATCACTGGACCCACTGCACTATGATTACTGTCCTCAGGTTGAAGTAGATGATGTCATTAGGATCTACCCACAATCACACAGGGCTCAGGCACTCTGAGAGTCATGTTCTTTGACTTCTACAGAGCTTTTAATACCATTCAACCAGAATTACTTGAAGAAAACTGGAGGAAATGCAGGTTGGTGCATCAATGATCTCCTGATTATCTTACAGACAGATGAGAGTTTGTGTCACAGGAAGTGCTCTAGAAACACACGTGCTCCTCAAGGAACTCTTCTGTCTCCATTTCTTTTTAAACTTCTGACTTCCACTACAACACAAAGCAATATCATTTACAAAAGTTCTCTGATGACTCTGCTGTTGTTGGGCAGGAGATGGAGGATAAAACTCTCATCAACAGCTTTGTGGAGTGATGTCAAGCTAATCACTTACAGCTGAATGTCACAAAATGTCACAAAAATATCAATACAGTAATATATTGTGATGTACAAACCTTTACTATAACAGCTGTTATAGTAAAGTTTGTGTTGGACTTTAATCAAAAACAGTGTTTCTAATGCTGTTAGTTAGCTACTAGCTAATGCTACTTCTACAGGCTACAGAAATATAAACAACTGTGCTGCTCTCTCATAAACAATCATAATCATAATAATAAGCACACACTCCGCCAGCTAAGTACTGAATTCTGAAGCTAAAGCTGCTAAAGCGAGATATCTTCCGGATGAGGTCATCAGGTGAAAGGTCGCCATGTAGGAGTGGGACATTTTATTTTATTTACGGCTAAATTATTTTTCATAAATTTTACTAACATTGCCTTTAGAAAAGAGAGTGAAAAATAAATGTTTATACCTTAACAAAAAGGGCAATAGGGCATTATGGGGAAAAGGGGCAGGTGCTCAGGCACCCCCCCTCCTGCATGTACCTGCATCCACAGACATATATATATATATAATAACTAGACGCCACATTGGCCGCTTCTGTCCGTTGCTGCGATACGTGTGCGATTTTTCAA
This sequence comes from Beaufortia kweichowensis, assembly GCA_019155185.1. Lineage (NCBI taxonomy): Eukaryota > Metazoa > Chordata > Actinopteri > Cypriniformes > Gastromyzontidae > Beaufortia > Beaufortia kweichowensis. Next base: position 26,436,256 of record CM032794.1, on the reverse strand, counting down.
GATTAAAAATAAAATGTTTCTATTTATCAACTGATATCAGTGATTTATGACCTACCTGGTGTTCAAAACAATCTCCAGTTATGTAAAATTGTACAACAAGATAGTTAGAAAAATATTTATTTCAGAAGGAATTGCGAGAGCTGCACACTTGTCATGTATATTTTGGGCTTTTTAACTTTTGGGTTAAAAAACAGACTTCAAAAACAGACAATAACTGATGGATCCTCTCTGGTACAACAACAGTGCATTAAATGTAATTGTAATATAGTATAAATATGAAATAGTAAATAACATGTAAAGTAGTTTAACTATATGAATAACTATGAACAACAGTCAAAAACGTAAATCATAAATAAATCAACTGCAGAACAACAATAACATTAAAATAAATGCTGTGAATAGTACCATAATATAATATCATAATAGACTGATAATAGTATATTTCATATATGTATAATAATAATAATGATACATTAGAACTAGTAGGTTGGCATACTCGATTTTGAGAGTAAAACTGCAGTATAAACGAATTATCTCAGTTACTCGCAATTTATTTGATAATAGAAAACACGACAAACGCTGAAACTATTTCTGAGAGAATGTAAAAACTTTCTGAAGTCTGGACTCACAGCTGAATAGCGCTATCGCTATTAATAGACTCCTACTGCCATAGTGTCAACAAAATGTTTTAATGACCAAATACAAACCAAAATAACTTTTTAGTCTTACATGTGAAAGTGTTTAAAATTGTGTGGCGGCTTGTACAGCCTCAAGCAGCACATGAAACAGGCATTTTTCTCCAGTCCACTGATGAGAGTTATGGACACGTTGACCTGACTAAGATGGCGGCGGTGAAGATGGCGGAAGGCCATCAAACATCAGATTTAACCGCGCGGAGGAGCAGTGACGCAGCACAACTCACGTAAAGAATATAACTCCGCAAAGATATTACAGTTTAACATTTCAACATAAAATACCATAAAGACGCCAAACTTACAGATAGCAGCTTGAAATAAAAATGCATTTGTATGTTTATTTGCCTCTTTGAAGCTACAACATGTAATATTTGACCCTCAAGAAGTAAAAGTGAAGTAAAACGGCTCGCGCCTCGCGGAAGAACATGGAAGATGTTGTTGAGCTTCGGCTGAGCGGTGAAGCGGAAGCGCCGCGATATTCCGCAGAATAAAAGGGAAAACATGTCTTTAGTGGTTTTATATCATAATCAAAATGCAATAAAAGATGTTCTTCATTTTATGGAATATCGTCCGCTGAATCCGTTTGAACCTGAGGAGAGAATCTCCTCATTCAGCTCTTCCTCATCATCATTATCAAGCACTGAGGTAAATATTTCTCAACGACATACTCTAAAACATTAAAAACAACACAAATTAAACACGTGAAACAATGCAATTAAAAATAACAAAAGTTGTTTCTTCAAATATAAAAGTGAATCATGGTTTTATTCTTGTAAAAATGTAATAAGCTGTTTTGGGCAGATTGATTACCATTTATACACTGTTTACAATTCTGTGTGACTACAATGACAATAAAGATTTATTCGTTTGTTTGAAGTTTTACTACAAATATCACAGTTGCTATACTGAGACAACAGTAATGTGCTGTTTTATTCATAAATGAGCGTTGGTGCGTTTGTGTCTGATTATAGTCTTTACTTTAAACACAAAAGTGCTTTTACATGAACAGAACACGAGAGAAAACGTCCCATAGATTATGACGTCATAAAGGTCGAATCTTTTGAGCTGTGCTGAAGTCAATATCAGTTCGAAACAGAGACGCGTCACAACATTCTACATTCTAGCGATCACAGAGACTTCACGAACACTTTTACTCTTCAGTGCTTTATCAGGATTTACACTCACTCACTTTTACCAGTTTCAATCCAGTTTAAAGCGCTTTACACATCTGAGACTAACGAAGATACATTAACATTTAAAGTATCTGAATTCAGAATGTTTCAACAACATCTGAGACTACAGATGGAACCGACTGAAAACAGTAAGTACAACTTTTACACGTTAAGAAAACACTTGAAACTTTGTCACATAACTATAATAGTAAAGAAGATGTTAAGAGATCAAACTCGACACTGTTATTGTACAATATTGTATTGTTTTAATGTAAAACAACTGATATAATTAACTGAAGATGTATAATATGATTCTTTGAAGGTGGTCGTGGAAAGAAGAGAAAAAGCTGCTGAAGCTTTTCCTGAAGATGAAGCAGTTCATGACTTTACTAACAAGAGCCAGCAGGAGCTGAACCCTAAAGGTAAGTGTAAATGTGCTTTATCATAGCTGAACATGTGACATTTCATTTAACTAATGGTTAATAATGACAAACTAATTAAACATTATACTGTAATTCTTTCCATAAGGCCGTGGACAAAAAGAGGACAGCCGATGAAGCTGATCTCTCTCTAAAGAGGACGGGACAGCATCAGGCTTAAAGAGAGCGAGATATCTCTCTAATGATGATCCAGAACCTTTAACAGGACCGTCTGGAATCACACAATCTGCTCCAGAAACACCTGCTGTGGAGCTAAACCCTTACGGTAGGTCAACTGTCAATATCATTTAAACAATCTGTATTTAGTAACATTCACACACACTTTTTTTTCATTTTAAAATATAAAAATCTTAACTAAATATTTTAGTATTTTTTCTTTGTACAGATTAATTTAATTAATTGTTCATAATTACAAACATTGTATTGTGTAATTCACATGGTATTGTAATTCTTTTGAGAAAGGTCGTGGACAGAAAAGGAAAGCAGCTGAAGCTGATCTTTCAGAAGAGGACGGGACAGCGACGGTTCTGAAGAGAGTCAGATATGAGTCTGATTTCGAGTCAGAGCCTTTAGCAGGACCGTCTGGGATCACACAGACTACAACAGCTGCTTCATCTGAAGGTTAGTCTCTTATAACATAAGCCTGCGTTTCTCATATCAAACTCTCATTTATTCACGTAACAGAGCTGTAAAATGCTGTTAGAAAAGTTTAGAGTTTGTAGGTTTTGGAGACAGTCAATGAATCATACAGACACTGTAATGCACGAGTACTAATTGAACAAAACATCACATCATCATGTTAATACATATATTAGTTGAGTAATCAATAAAATGTGTTACAGAAGAAGAGGGCAAAGCAGAAGAAGAGGGCAACGGGCGAAGAGGGCAAACGAAGATGAGGGCAACGGAAGAACATGATGAGGGCAACGAAGATGAGCAACGAAGATGAGGGCAACGGAAGATGAGGGCAACGAAGATGAGGGCAACGAAGATGAGGGCAACGAAGAAGAGGGCAACGAAGAAGAGGGCAACGAAGATGAGGGCAACGAAGAAGAGGGCATGAGGACAACGAAGATGAGGGCAACGAAGATGAGGGCAACGCGAAGAGGGCAACGAAGAAGAGGGCAACGAAGATGAGGGCAACGAAGAAGAGGGCAACGAAGAAGAGGCAACGAAGATGAGAACGAAGATGAGGGCAACAAGATGAGGGCAACGTAAGATGAGGGCAACGAAGATGAGGGCAAACGGAAGATGAGGGCAAACGGAAGATGAGGGCAACGTAAGATGAGGGCACAGGGCAACGAAGATGAGGGCAACGAACATGAGGGCAAAGAAGAAGATGACAATGAAGAAGATGACAATTGTATGATTATCTTCTAAATGCAAATTTAATGGCTGAAGAAGACAACAACGAAGACGATGATGATGATGATGATGAAGCTGTCCAAGAACCTCATCCTGTCGCTTTGCCAGCACCTGGTGGGTTCATCATCTGTATTATTTTGGTTTATGTCAAAAATCTGTCCTGTTTTTCACTCTTCCACATTCTCTATTATGTTAACATGTTGTGTTTGTGTGTTCTTCAGGGTTGTTTAACCTCCGGTATGAAGTGTTATGGGATGAGCTGCTGGGAACGGGGCTTGAATGGTTGGGTTTATGGTGGAGTCCATAGAATTGATGGCCGACAGGTAACTGTCACATTATTAACTTAATCTTGTGCTCTTGTGTTGAGATCAAAACATACAGACTGTAGATGATCCAGAAACTCAATGATATCTTCTTTTGCAGGTGGCAATCAAGTTTGTTCATGTATTGGAAGACAGACATGATGAGGAAAGATATGCTGTGGTGAGTTGCAGACACCTGATGAATACATCTTTAGTTGTTTCAGTGTTAATGAAGCTTAGTGACATCACTTAGTTATTAACAACAGTTATTTACAAGAGAATGAGTGAAATGAAAATGTTAAATCATCTAACCTTCTTTCTCTTTGCTTTTTCTAGCCTGGGGTTCCCTCGCCTGTATTTCATGAAATAGGGATGATGCTGGAAATGCAAATGGAACCTCCACCATGCCCTAATATAGTAGCCATGCTTGACTGGTTTGAAGGTTACCCCTGGTTACATCGCGTGGTAATGGAACGGTTGGCTGAACCCTGGGTGAGGTTGGACCAATATTTCAACGAGAACCACCACAAGCTGAGCGAGAGAGTATGCGGGACCTGTCACGCTGAAGTTACTGAAGGCTTTCATTCACTTCAGTAACAACAGGATAGAAATCAACATATCAATAACCACCACATCATGGTCAACAGAGAGACCCTGGAGCTGAAGATCATCGACTTTAGATACAGCACAAGAATCGATATGACAGACATCGAAGGGCATCAAATCTGTAAGTCATGAATCTTACTGTATTGTCAGAATGTGTAATTGTTAAAAATCTCATACATTTGTGAACCCATAATGGCACACACAACTAGAAATGACTGTGATTCTAGATTTACTCTGATGTTATTTGACATCTGGCTTTACTGATGACTTCAGCAAATGATGTGGATGAGTTGTTTTACTAAAAAGCATGATGTCGATCTCTTTATAGGTGGGGGTATCATGAGGATCGTTACTATCGTCAAGCTACCTGCATGATATACACTCAGGATCTGAAGGAGTTTTGGCTTGCTTCCACCAAACGGACTATTCTATAGGTGAGAGAAAAGCACTAACTCTATAAAATATAACATTCTTCAGATGATTGGATTATTGTTTTTAATACAATCTCACTCTAATAAATAACATGACTGTTCTCTTTTCTTTTTGAACCCACAGAATTCAGATCCTTCTATAGACTGTGCCAATCTTGGAGATGTGATGCATTAGAGGATTATTTGGAGCATCCCTGGATGGCCAATGATGAATGGACGTATGATTAAGATGAAAGTGACTAAGAGCTGCAGCACACAACTAGGGGATTTTACAGTTGTAATTACAATTATTCAACCCCATTGCAACAATTTACAGGCGTTTACCAAGAAGAAATGAAGAGAAGTCTTTCGCTGCAGGCATCTTTAGGTCTTAGTCGAGCATCTTTCTGCTGTTATGAGCTGCTGCAGACCAGATGCATAGCCATACATGAGCTTCTGACAGCGTTCCTGAGCAATCCCAGCTCATTCCTCATCATCAACGCATCCAGATCAGTGATATTCTTGGGTTTATGTGTTGCAGCCGCCTTCTTTAAAATCTCACCAGAGATTTTCTTTGGCTTCGCATCAGCTGACTGTGATGCAGAATCTTTCAGGACTTCTTCTGCAATCCAGACTTGCTTAAATTTGAGGTACGCGTCTTCCTCACACTTCTCCTGATACATGAATGAATTCATTTGCCCTTCACATACTACAGATTTTACACTTTTTTATTACACTTCTTTCTTCTTCCTCCAGGCGTACACAGCTGAACCATAATGCTCACAAAATCCTCATCCTTATTCATATTCCTATTCCTCAATCATATTCATTTGATTATAAGCATATTGCAGCAGACCTTTCCTGTCCTTTTGCTGTTCTGAAAAGCTTCTGTTCAAACTGAAAGCTCAATGTGGCTTCAGGTCTCTCGAGGACTTTTCTGAACCTGCCTTTTCAGAAATCTACTTGCCTCCGTTGATATCTTTCTTTATGTGTGCCGTCCAGGTGGAGTAACCGCTGTTCCTTTAACTCCTTTAACTTGAGAACTGTCCATCCAGCGGTGTCTCTAGAAAGATTCAGCGTTATCTCTTCATGTCCTCTTCATTGTATGATCTCTTACCTTTGGTCCATTCTTTTGACTTGGTTGCCAAGTCCTTCGGTGCCCAATCCTCCCAACACAATTCCTCTGATGCCATTTTCCAATGGGGTTGAATCATTTACAACTGTATATTTATGACATGCAACACCCTGCAGGAAGATGAACATTATTGCCGCTTTACAGTTTTGCCCGTTGCTTGAACACTATAGACCCATGCTTAGACTAAAGTAACACAACTTGAAGCTTTTTTACCATACCTCAAACAGATGTTCCCATACCTTAAACAAATGTTGCTGCTTTGCACAGTTGCAAGTCTCTGCAATTACCTTGACACTTACTCCTTTATGCAACACACTTGGTCCTGCATACTACACTCTATTTCATACATAAGACACTTTGTTCAAAAATGAAATCTCAGGGTGCCATTTGGAAAACACATGTATCCAAAAATTCAGAGGAGGAGGCATTTTACAATTATGGAGGAGGAGGCGGAGGAGGAGGAGGGCGGAGGAGGAAGAGGAGGAGGAGGAGGCGGCGGAGGAGGAGGAGGAGGCGGCGGAGGAGGAGGAGGCGGAGGAGGAGGGGGCGGCGGAGGCGGACCCCTATTTCTGATGATATAAGAGCAACTTTGGTGGACAATGTCATCAACCATGGCCTGACTATGAGGGATGCTGGGCAGAGAGTCCACCCACATCTAAGCCGCTTCACAGTGGCATCTATAATAAGAACATTCCGACTAGAAAACAGGTATCACCTGAGAGGTCTTCACCTCTCTACCTTCTACTCTACTCAGATGGTATTTACAGCACTGTACTACAGTATATCACATTACCACATCAATGTGTACAGGGTATTGCAGGGTGCTAATGCTCCTTTGCAGCCAAAGTGGTAGTTTTGTGAAACATACCATAATTACTTATATTGAGATGTTTCAGTACAGTGGATGATACAGTATATACAGGAAAGTACTGTAAAAAAAAGAAGCAAACCATGACAATTTGTGGTTGCATTTCTCTAGAATGACTAGAAGACCTTCTGGGGAGGACTTTCGTAACGCCTGTTCACACAACAGCAGGAACTTGCAGTTAATGGACCTAGTGAGGACAGAGAATGCCATCCGTCTCCACCAGCTAACTGACAGAAAATGCTTACTTGCAGACAGGCTAGTGTTCAACAACATAAACCATGTGAGCATCACCACCATCAGGCGCATCTTGGGAAAACACAACATCACCATGAAGCAGCTCTACAGGGTCCCATTTGAGAGGAACAGCGTCAGGGTCAAAGGACTTGGAGCTGAATATGTATGCGGGTAAGTGTATGGCTGTCCCTACATTTACAATACAGTATTGGTGAAATCCAGTTAGCAGCTGAATATGTACCATATCAGTACCACATGGATCCATTCGAGAGCTACACAGGTACCTGTGTGATGGGGTGAGGGTTCTGTATGTGTAGCACTGTAGTACAGTAATATGTTTTTTTGTTTTTGTTACAGAGAATCTTGGCCATGGATGGAGCTGCACAGCCTCATGAATTCATTTTCATTGATGAAGCTGGATTCGACCTGAGCAAAACAAGACGCTGGGTTCAGAATGTAATTGGCCAAAGGGCAATTGTGCGATCGGGGCAACGCTGGGAAATATCACATTGTGTGCGCCATAAGCCTTCGAGGGCTTCTGCATTATCATGCAAAACTAGGTCCATACAATAGCCAACATATACTCACATTTCTAGATGCTCTCCATAATATAGTTGTACAGAACAGACCAGATCAGCCCAGGTTTGTGGTGGTATGGGATAATGTCAGTTCTCCATCGGGCTGCTCTGGTCCAGGCCTGGTTCACCAACCACAATCAATTTGAAGTGGTATACTTGCCCCTTACTCACCATTTTAAACCCTATAGAGGAATTCTTTTCGGCATGGAGATGGCGTGTATATGACCACCAAACCACATGCCCTGCATTCCTCTTCTGCAGGCAATGGAACAGGCCTGCTTGCGACATTCAGGTGACAGCAATCCATGGATGGTTTCGCATGCAAGGGATATTTTCCCCGGTGCCTAAGCGGGAGAAGACATTGCTTGCGATGTCGATGAGGTCCTGTGGCCAGACCTCAACAGGCGGCGGGATCCATGAGCCCACTGTATGCACAATTGCCATGATGTTCTGTGTTTACAGTATAGTGTTTTTCTATTTTCTTTTTTGCTTCCATCTGAATTCATGTTACTGCAATGTACAGTGATGCAGTGTACAATATTGAATAGGCCTATTTGCTTTTGGTTGTTTGAAAATGTGCCTCCTGAAAATATGCCTTCTGAATAAACAGTGAAAATCAAAGACTGCAGTGTTTTATATAAGAGTAGAAGTGTGTTCCCCTGATCTGAAAGTGTATGCATATGATGCCGAAGAGTAGTATGTGTCATTTGTCATCCAGAGCAAGTTGACAGAAGGAAACGTTATTGTTAATGTTTGATGGTACGGTTTAGGTTTTGATAGTAGAGTCGGTTTTGATAGCAGGGTTTAGGTTTTAATCATCAGAGTTTACATTTTGATGAGCAAAGGAGGTTTTGATGGTTATTGATAGCATGGGTTTAGGTGTTTAGGTTTTGATAGCAGGGATAGCAGAGTTGGCCCTGATGGCAGTTTAGGTTTTGATGTTTTGATGGCAGGGTTTAGGTTTTGATAGCAGGGTTTAGGCAGGGTTTAGGTTTTGATGGCAGAGTTTAGGTTTGATGGCAGAGTTTAGGTTTGATGGCAGAGTTTAGGTTTTGATGCCAGAGTTTAGGACAGCAGAGTTTAGGTTTTGATTTTAGGTTTTGATGGCAGAGTTTAGGTTTTGATAGCAGAGTTTGGAGTTTTACTGATGGCTTTAGGATTGATGCAGAGTTTTGATAGCAGGCTAGAGACAGCAGAGTTTAGGTTTGAGGTTTTGATATCCTAGCAGAGTTTAAGGTTTTGAGTAGCAGAGTTTAGGCTCTGATAGCAGGCCTAGGTTTGATGCTTGATACAGAGTTTAGGTGTTCCCTCTGAGCCTTGATAGCAGAGTTTAGGTTTTGATAAGAGCCTAGGTTTTGATGGCAGGGCCTTAGGCCTTTGATAGCCAGAGTTTAGGTTTTGATGGCAGGGTTTAGGTTTAGTTTAGGTTTTGATAGCAGAGTTTAGGTTTTGATAGCAGAGTTTAGGTTTTGATGCAGAGTTTAGGTTTTGACAGGTTTTGATATGAGTTTAGGTTTGATGACAGTTTAGGTTTTGATAGGTTTAGGTTTGATAGCAGGGTTTAGGTTTTGATGGCAGAGTTTAGGTTTGAGGCTAGGTTTTGATGGCAGAGTTTAGGGTTTTGATGGCAGGGGTTTTGAGGAGTTTAGAGTTTTGATGGCAGAGTTTAGGTTTTGATAGCAGAGGCTTAGGTTTGATACAGCAGAGCTCTAGCAGGAGTTTAGATAGCAGAGCCTAGGCCTTGATAGCAGAGCTCTTTGATGGCTTTTGATGGGCAGTAGCAGGTTTGATAGGGGTTTTGATAGCAGAGCCTTTTGAGGGGTTTAGATTTTGATAGCAGAGTTTAGGTTTTGATAGCTTGAGTTTAGGTTTCAGAGTTTAGGCCTTTGATGGCAGAGGTTTAGGCAGAGTTTAGGTTTTTGATAGCAGAGTTTAGGTTTTGATAGCAGGGTTTTGATAGCAGAGTTTAGGTTTTGATGGCAGGGTTTAGGTTTTGATAGCAGAGTTTAGGTTTTGATGGCAGAGTTTAGGTTTGATAGCAGAGTTTAGGTTTTGAGGCCTTTTAATTAGAGATAGCAGAGTTTAGGTTTTGATAGCAGAGTTTAGGTTTTGATAGCAGCAGTTTTAGGTTTTGATGATAGCAGAGTTTAGGTTTGACACAGATGTGAATGGTATATTTCCCCAGTGGAGACATGCAAAAGCTGGTCCAAAATTATAGGATGCGCTTGATTGCTGTAATAGCCAATAAAGGCTTTTCTATTGATTATTGAGAAGGGTATGAATCATTTTGTACATGACACTTTTGTTCAAATGTAAATAAAAGATGAGTAATAATATTTTCCACAATGATGCCTCTTGTACATCGTCTTATTATCTTCTGGGAGACACTCAAAGTGTCATTTCTAATCAAGAAAAACTTGCTGGTTGAATAAAAGTAACTTTTAAGTCAGAATTTGCCAGGGGTATGAATCATTTCGGGCTTGACTGTATATATAGAGAGAGAGAGAGAGAGAGAGAGAGAGAGAGCTGTGTTTCCCAAAATCATTTAAGATTAAAACACATTTAAAAATGACCTAAAACACAGACACACAAGAGTTTTATTGATTTGAGCTTGTTGTTTGTTCTTTTAAGATCTGCAAAATACATTGCACAATGTCATAACTAAACACATGTGAAAAATCTAATGCAGTGACCGCTATGACAGGATGTGGGCGTGTCCAGTAACACAACAACGTTGAGGAATGTACAACTTATGCAAATAAGCTGCGACTTTCCAGAGAGACCACCAATGGGAGTGAAGTTAGTGGAACTCACATGATCTTCTAAATGGAAACCAAACTTTAAGAGGTTTCCCATTGAATTTAAACAATATAAACCCCACACTTAAAAGTTTGGGATCAGTAAGACTTGTTACAGGAGTCTCTTTACGCTCATCAAGACTGCATTAATTTGATTAAAAATACAGAAAAAACAGTAATATTGTAAAATGTTATTAAAATATAAAATAATGGTTTTTATATGAATATACTTCAAAATATAATTTATTCCTGTGATGCAAAGCTGAATTTTCATCAGCTGTCACTCCAGTCTTCAGTGTCACATGATCCTTCAGAAATCATTGTAATATTCTGATTTATTCTCAGTATTATTAATGTTGGAAACAGTTGTGCTTTAAAAAACCATCCCAAACGTTTGAGCAGCAGTGTATAATTTTATAATAATTACAACATAATTTGCTTTAGCAGGATACAGAAACTATAACTATATATTGTAAAGTATATGTATATATATATATACTTCTGTATCCTGCTGAAGCGAATTATGTTGTAATCATTTCAAAATTTCCCATTAGCAGATCTTATTAGTTATTCATTTAGTTATTATTTTTTTTAAATAATAATAATAATAATTTAAATAATGTCAATTATTATTTTCACCCCGGCTGTTGTTGTTATACTGTATATTGATCCAAATATATTTGTTATGATATTCCAAATTAAGCAAACAAATAAATGTAAATCACTTTTTCTGTGATGACCAGAAGTAAAAACGGCTAACAGTGACGAGGATGACACGGACGAGGTGGAGCTGGTGACCGGAGGAGAGCCCATATGAGACAGAAGTGGCTGGGATGAGAATGGCTTTCAAGTGCTGACCACTGATCAGATTCTCCAGCAACTAGAGGAAGGCAACAGTGACTTTAACACGGTCATACAGGTAGATTTACGTGTGTTTTGTGTTGTTTTGGTCAATTGTTTTAAATGAAAGGTCTCTAGTCGTGTGTGTGTGTGTGTCATTATCCTTGTAACACGTGTATTTAAACGACTGCCTAGAGTTTATAATTGTTAACATCACATTGCTTATCTTATATTTTTTTCTTTTAATTTTTCAACTTGTTTGATGCTTGTAGGTCAGTCATCTTTCCTTCCAACCCCATTTTTGGTTGCAGGTTACAATGCCCTGTACCATTTAACCAATATGAACTGTAATGAAGTGCACGTATAGAACAGAAATCAGGCGAAGCTCCATAACGTTTAACAGATTACTCCTCCCATAGGCATTTTTTTTTCAGAAAACACTGCTTATTTTCAGCTTGAAAACACATTTTTGTAGACGTAAACACATGAAAACAATGCATTGATACCAGACGTGGGGTAAAAAATAAGCAAATATGTTTTCTTACTTTACTACTGTTAGAGCTACAGGACACTTTCTGATTAAAGCTTTACATTGAATTTTAAATCAGATTCTTACCAAAACGGTCTCCCACATATGCAGTGAACTGGTTTGGCATCAGGATAGTGAACTTTGATGACATAGAGGCAGTCAGGAGCCGTTACAGTGTTGTAGCAGTCTGTTATTCTGTATAAGAGCAGAGAGTCAAGCAACGCGTCACACACTAAACACTATTATTTACTAGATTTAGGGCCCGAAAGTACTTTTGTTTTCCTCCGACCCAACAGGAAGTGGGACATGTTGGATGCAGTGTCAGATTTTAAAAGTTTCCAAAAGGGGTTTATGATAGCTGAAAATGATGAAAGCACACACACGCAGTATGTGCACTGGGAGTAAGTGTGATTTGTTACAATATTTATTTGATACTTTCACAGAATTACTAATGTGTGTATATATATATAAATTACAGGACTCTAGGAAATAAAGTGCACTTCAACTTGGTAAAGAAAAGTTACTTTATTACTCTGCAAACACATGAGGCATATAAGAACAGTCAGATCAATGAAATGTACACAATGTCTACACAGCATACTGTTACTGATGTCAGAGTATCTCTGTTCATCATTGTCGTGTACACGTACACTTAGTTTTCTGATATTCACACAATGTCCCGTCACCTTCTTTCACTACAAATATTTCATAACATACAAATTTATTTCCTTCATTGTATCCATAAAGTATTATTAGGAATAGTAAAGTAATAGGAGTGTTTATTAAAAGGTAAAAAGTTACATTTAATATAAAAACTACTCTCTTACGAACAGGACAGACCCTACACACCATGATATTTGAATCTACTCTATTCAATAGTATTAAATAAATGTCATGAATATGAAGTATTTTGTATTTACTGTACGTGGGACACCTCTCATGTACTGAGGTCAGTTGGACTGACAGAACCAATGATCATTGGATGTGAATTCTGGCCATCTTTGTTGGGATGAGGGTTAAAATACGGCCGGATCGTTCCACTAAAGCTGCACTCAGTGAATGTGTAAATATGTGACAGATCATTCATATTATAGAAAGAGACGAGAGCTTCTTCATAGTCGACAAACACTCCCAACTTCTGAGGATTGGTGGAGAGATTCAGCTGAATGGGAGGATCTTCAAAAGCTCCATATGTGTTTGGCACGAAGAGCACGATTACCCAGTAACCATCACTGGGTTTATAGGAAAGTTTTCCTCTCCTGTTTGCATTTTCTCTCACTACACCCAGTTCCCAGCCAGGTTTCTGTGCCACCTCCACTACCCAGAATGCTCTTCCAGACCTGATCTGAAGCTTTCCCAGGATTCCACCAACCAGATCAAACTGCTTGGGGCCGCCCGGGATGTCGTGAACGTATCCGTTGTCTTTCACGGCTTTGCCATCTTGAAACACTTCCAGACGTGGATGTGGACATGTTTCTTTATCCAGAATCACATCCACTGAGGAAAGAGAAGAATGTCAGTCATGAAATGTTTGAGAGCTTCATATATCATTGTAACTGTTTAGGAACTTCTTCAACGTACCTGAAAACCTCTGAATTCTTCTAATTTCTGCAACACAAACATTACAGTTTTTATATGACACAGTGATGATACAGTATAATAAAGGCCACTTATGACATCACTACATCTCTACATCATCTCTCACCAAAAGAGCAAAGATTCTCCAGCCGAGTCTTGATAGAAGCCAACAGACTTTCTTTTACTTTTCTCACAGAGCCAAAGTTTAGCTTTGTGTCAATAGAAACCGTCCAATTGTGTTGGAAGTCAGCAGGAACAGGTGGATACGACTAAAAGAGCAACAAAAACAATAACAGCACACATTTGACATGGATATAATTATTCATTTCTCAATTCTCACATAGTAAATGATATTTACTGTATAATCTTGTGTGATATAGCGTATACTATAGTTCTGACCTGGAGAAAGAGGAAGTCGTCTTCTTCATTCTCAATTTGTTTCAGACGATCGATGGTTTCTTTATCGTTTAGGATGTCATTTTGTATTTTCTGTGTCTTTTCTTCCATCTCTTTCATCAGACACCGTCTTCCATCCTCCAGAGGAGTAAACAGCTCTTCTTCAGCTTTCTTCACAAGGTCCATCACTTCAGCAAACACCTCCCGTATTTCTCTCTGTTCTCTGTCTACCTGACCCTGTGTGTAGTGAAAGAGTGACCCGATCATTCTGTGTCCTTCTATAGAAGCCTGCTGCCTCAAGTTCAACTAACCATCCAATGGATATTGTAGAAGAAAGCAGAAAGATATTTCACCTCAGTAGGCCAAAATGTCTTGTGGAGATGTGATGCAGAACACCTGAGGTGGTGAAAGAGACCACATTGGTTATTCAATGGGAAATTCAGTGCTTAGTGACCACAGAAGAATGAATATCCATTATGTCATTCCTGCCCATGCCAGGACTGGCTGGCACCTGGTTAAACTATAATTGAGATGGGAGACGCCCAATGCTAACATCCAGAGAGCCTATGTCACTCAGGACAGGCCAAATTAATAGGCCCCTAACACCTTGGTGAAGGGAGACCACATTGGTCTTCAATGGGAAATTCTGAACCACAGTGGAGGAGAGAAGAATAAAGTTGGTCATTCCTATGCCAGTCGGTTAATATAATTGAGGGGTTAATGTAAATCCAGAGAGCCTAGAGTTGGATCAAAATTAATAAACACACTTTCTAAACCAGGTAATCCAGGTGATCCAGATATTCCTGCATTACTCCAGAAACAGCATTACTAAAACTTCCAAAGCAGATGTGTTTAAGCTGGTTGGTGCTAAACTATGCAGAACAGCAGCCCTCCAGGAACTGAGTTTAACACCCCTTGCCTAAACAGTGACTGACTAATTGGCTGCAGTACCTTGGGATTGTAGTCCGGTCCAGGGTGCAAGCCAAAAGCAAATTCGAAGGTTGACCAACAGAAAGCCTGCATCCCAAGAAGGTTTTAGGGTCATACATTTCTCTGAAGCTGACTCCAAGGCCTCAAATAAAGTCCCTGATCAGCCTTCCAGTAGATCTCAGGAAGATACTATGCCAGAATTATGGAACTCGCTTCCACTTGCTGTTCCTGCTTTCCACCTTCAATCTCAACTTAAAACCTCTTTATTTGTTGCATTTCTTGCATTGTAACATAATCTTTTGGATTATCATCACTATGCCATCTATTGTTTCTTTTTACCAAGTGCACAATGACCTTGGGAAACCTCACTGCCCTCAACAAGCAAAGTAATTTAGATCCAGAAGGACATTCATTCCGACCAACCCTAGGAATAGACAACTGTCCAAGAGCGCTTCCCAGTTTATGAGGAAAACATTCATCGTAATGGACCCCCCAGTAAAGACCAAAAGTTAAGCACCTTACTTATATAAGAAAAGGGTACAAAGCCATTAGCGTGTAATCCTCATGACTTACAGAGGGTCGTCCAGAGAGCAAAAGCCAACACTGAAATGATCTTAAATGAAGCAGATGCAAAGGTGTTTGAGACCCAATAGCCTCTGAATATGACTTGCATGTCCTGCTCTAGCCTACCTGACACTACCTGGTGAGAACTGAACATGTGCAGGAGATAGACATGAGTGACCTGTACGGGACTAAAACCATCATTACCTGGCAGTTTGTGACTGAGTTCTGAAGGTCTTTAAGTTGGTTTTCTCTCTGGTTGATCAAACTTTTCACTTCTTCAATAGTATTTTGCTGTTTGGCCTGTAGAAACACACACAAACACACACCAAACGTTAGTGTACATACAGTATAAAAATCCCCCTCAGAATTTGAATGATGTTGTTTAGGGGTTTTCAAACTTTTTTGTTAGCCGAACCCCCTTGACCTAAATGTTTTCCTTAAAGTGCCGCCAGAGATTTTAAGGAAATATTTCAATAATTTATTAGCACATTTTAAACACTTTAACACTTTAAAATCATTTTTCATCTGTTTCAAAGTTTTTACCAGTAGTTTTTTACATAGTTATTGTTATTATTACCTGTTATGTATAATGGTCACATGACATGCAGATTAAACAAAAATATTTTTGTGTGTTTTTTGGTAAGTCATTTAAAAAAAAAAACATCGTAAGATTTAATTGTAATTCATTGAATTTCAACACACAAACCTCTTGCAATTCCCTCATGAACCAACAGGCATTCGTGAACCCTAGTTTGGAAAACCCTGATGTTGTTTAATAAATTGACTATCACAGCAAAATATCATTTTATTACTCCAAACTTTGTGTTGATTTTATTTGATGCAATTGACACTTGTATTCTTACTTAAAGCATAAATACAACAAAACGTTTTCACAAAAAAGTGTTTTGTGAAAATGCTGTGATTTGATTCTTTGTGATTTGTTGTATACCTTTCTCCTGTCTCTCTCTGTCTTCACAGGTATGGCATCTACACATGTGGTCACACATAACTAGACAGATGCAGCTTGTCTCTCTCGAGTAGAACTCCAGAGGTCTGCCGTGGTCACGACACGCTCTCTCGTCCAGTCTCTCTACTGGACTCACCAGATTATGACTTCTGAATCTCTCCAAAGATTCATGCTGCTGCAGATGACGTTCACAATACGAGATCAAACAGGTCGAGCAGGACTTCACAGCTTTGTACTTCAGGTTTATCTCACAGACGTCACAGGGGATCTCGCCTCTTTCACCCGTGTAAAGGTTTAGGTCGGGCATCTGCGCCTGGAGAAACTGCCGAAGAAGGGCTTCGACTGCAGCGTTTACACTGGGTTTGGTGGACACGGGTTCCTTGCACAGAGGACACTGAGGATCGGCTCATGCTTATGTGCTGGTCCAGACAGCTTGCAGAAGGTGTGTCCACAGCTTCGTGGTGACCGGATCTTCATACAGATTCTTGCAGATTGGACATTGGAGGTGGTGAGAGATATCTACAGCTGTAGCCATTGTGATTGTGTCAGAGGTTAAACCTGAAGGTAGATCATCAACATCAACAATAATACTATTAAAAACAGCTGTAAGCAGAAATGACAGACTCACAGAGCGCACAAAGGGATGTAGAGACTTGGCCGGGCCAAATGTTGGATTTCTTTAAGGGATCATAAAGTTAGACTACAAACAAATTCCTAGGGGGGAGTCCACAACAGAACCCCTTTTGGCTCCAGAAAGTCTGGGTTAAGTGATGACCTGCGGTTGTTACTTAACTCAGGAGGACAGTTATGGTACCTCTCTGGCCTTCCCCAGAGAGGTGACCCAACTCCTGAGAGCCCCTGGAGATTTGCAGAGAGGACTAGAGAAGTACATTCCAAACACCTCAAAGAGACTCTCTAGGATAAGCAGGACTAAACTGCCCAATTTGTGTCTATATATATATATCTATGTGTGTATTCCTCCATAATCACTTGATACCCTGCCATAGTTATTGCATGCATTTCATTGTCATCGAAGTTTAACTGTTATTTCATGGCAGATGAATGAATAACTATTGTTCTTACTTCACTTCTCTCTCGTGTGTGGTATCAAAATGATCCACAAATGATTTCCTAAATAATAGTACATAGTCATGGCGTGCATCATACTCAATTTACAATAAGTTTATGTGTTCGGTGCAAACAGGACATAAACCCGCATACCCTCGTAAATCAGTTGTCACAGAGAGAAACAAAGAAATTTCTCCCACGCAACCACAGCCCTTTTCCATTGGTCAAGTGACCTGACAGGGGCGTGACAGCTGTGCCTTTAAGACCACAATGCATCGGACAACTCTTTGCTCAGAAACTTGGAATCTATTCCAAACTTCGTGGGACCTGCTCTTTCTTCAGGACAGCTTTTCCGGCAATCTTACTTCGGCAGACTTCGACACTTCTCATGAAACTTCGGCTCGAACGGACTTCTAAATCCACGGGACACTCTCTCTCTCTCTCTCGCACCAGGATTCTTGCCGACGCAACTAACTGTTCAATGCAAGTATCACCATTCAACAGCTTACAAGCAACTGCCCCTTGGCTACCAAGGTGAACTTTTTGTAGAGAAAAACCCGGTGGTTTGTGTTCTGCTGATTTAATGTGCCATTCTTTACCCTTTTCTCTGATTTTTTCTATGCTTTCTCTTGTATGCGTGTGTATGTGTTTATGTTAGTTAATCGATATCGTATTTCAGTAGCTTAGTCAATAAATATTCATTTGTATTCACTCATGATTGTCTCTGCTTAATGCTCATAACACATCCCTTAAACTGTGCGATACTGTTACCGGCTCTGTATGTATTACTGTATTGGGCATGGACCGTTGTTAATCAAGGCCAGAAGAATAACGCGTTTATTGCACCAGGTAATGCTATAAAATACATATAGTTAATAATCTTTATCTGTAAGTATTTCCATTTGAGCCACAAGTAATTATAACCTGAAACTGAACCGTGTTTTAAATAACACTGTCCTAGTTTCACTACAGGGAAATAAATGTAGACTTCTATGATCATGAAAGCAGTTTTAAAAAATCAATTTGCTGAATGAAAACTTCTTGTTGAGAGAATCTTTAGACTGTTGTGCTTATGGCATAAACGCTCCAGGAGGAGGTAAAGAAACTAGAGAACAAAGTCTTATGAGCACATTACAAAAGAGTCTCTCCCAAAATCCTTCAAATAATTCACATGATGAACTTAAATGTATTCAGTTCATATGCAGTACTTTTTTATGGCAAATGTTATCTGATGCCTCGGGTAAAAACACACACCCATCTTAACAGTCTGGTTGGACTTCTTTTTAAATCTTGTCAATACCTGGTTAACTTTTTCATCTTTCTAGTTAATGTGTCAGAGAACAGATCCTCCCTGTCGAGTTTCTCATCTAAATATATGAAATAGTAATAACACTTCAATTACAGTCCTATCTGTTTGTCTATTTTTATTTATTTATTGTATTTTCCTGTTTTGTATCTTCTGTTTCCCCTGTGCTTTAACATTGTCATTCTTTCGTTTGCTTTTCAACAATTCACACTGTGAAAATTGCAATAGCTCATGAAACAGATTTGATGTCTCTCATGATTATCGTCCTTCACTCTCTGGTCAGATGTTAAAAAACCCTGAAATTTCATAAGGGCACCAAATGCGTACTGACATTTTCATTTTATTGAATAGTATATTTTTAGGGACATTTTAAAATGTTTCAGATTTGTGTCAGTAAAACATTGCGAATGTCATTAAAGATGTAAATGAATCCATTTTATAAAGTAATATTATTAATAAGATGATGTGACACATGCAGGATATCAAGAGCTGTTGATTCTTTTACATATCTCTGTCTTATAGTACTATGATAAAAGTGATGTATAAGAGATGAGAAATCAGACTTACTTGTTCACAGAGGCAGAATTCTTCTTCTTGGGCTTTCTGCTCTCTCTGGCTCTATAATTCACGTCAAGTTTCATTTCATCACAGGGATCGTTTCTTTCTTGTGTTATTTACTTTCATTTTCAATGAAGTCACGACCTCATTATTCACAGTCATTTGCATGTATCATGTATCATGTGTCATGTGTCATGTGCATGTTGCAGTTTGTGTTGATTGTTTAAACAGCTTCAACTCACATCAACCACATCCGCTGCTTTCTGCTCTCTCTGGCTCTATAATTCATGTTAAGTTTCATTTCATCACAGGGATCGTTTCTTTCTTGTGTTATTTACTTTCATTTTCAATGAAAAGTCATTTGCATGTATTTGCAGTTGTTGTGTAACCAGCTTCACAACCACATCAACCATATCAGCGGTTGGACCAAGGACACAACTCCATGACTTACGTTAACATACAGAAGTATTTGTGAAATATAGACGAGAATGTGCGTGTCTGATCAGAAATCTGAATGAAATTGCTGTTTTTTTACAGATATGTACAGTATGTTGTGTAGATTTGTGTTTTGTTTAACAGTATTAAAGTGTGAGATTTTATGTTTATCTGTGACAAGGATTATTTAAAGCAAATACATAAATCATAATGTGCTTTCAAGACTTACCTGGTAGTTTGTGGCTGTGTTCTGAAGGTCTGTAAGTTTCTTTTCTCTCTGGTTCATCACACTTTCCAATTCATTAATAGTACTTTGCTGTTTGGTCTATAGAAACACACATAAACACACACCAAACTAACACACTTGTAGAATTAATTGACAAACACAGCAAAATATCATTTTGACACAGTTCTACAGTTTTGACACTTCTATTCTCGTTTAAAACATAAATACATATATCATATACTGCGGGCAAAAGACTTGCATACTTTAACATTTTGTGGATTACTTTAGCTTTGATTAAAGCACACATTTGTTGTGTAATTGTTTCAACAACCTTTATGTTTTTTTTAGGGAGTTCAGTATGATCCCTGTATTTTTATGGGACAAATGATGGGTCAGATGAAGGGACAGATGATGGGTCAGATGATGGGACAGTTGATGGGTCAGATAATGGGACAGTTGATGGGACATTTGATGGGTCAAATGATGGGACAGTTGATGGGTCAGATGATGGGACAGTTGATGGGTCAAATGATGGGACATTTGATGGGTCAAATGATGGGACAGTTGATGGGTCAGATGAAGGGACAGATGATGGGTCAGATGATGGGATAGATGATGGGTCAGATGATGGGACAGATGATGGGATAGATGATGGGTCAGTTGATGGGACAGTTGATGGGACATTTGATGGGACAGTTGATGGGACAGATGATGGGTGGGGTGGGAGTAAAAGTTCATGGGGTCTTTGCATGAGAGAGCAAAGCCAATAGCATACAGAACACAAAGGTCACGTTCTTTCCTCAATGAACGCAAGACATTCATTTTATAGACACTTTCCTGTTTTTACAGTTTGTTCTTCTGGTTTCTGTACAGCTGCTTTGCAACAATTCACACTGTAAAGAAAACTAAAGAAATGTTTGTGACAATCTCTTATCATTAGGAATATCAGGATGTCACACAGCAGTCCTTGTCTCCTAATATTTGTAAGTCACTTTGGATAAAAGTGTCAGCTAAATGCCTAAATGTAAATGTACAATGTAAGCAGTCCACAGGGAATTAAGAGCTGTTTTACATTATCTCTGTACTATAGTACTGTGGTAAAAGTGATGAAACCAGACTTACCTGTTCACACAACTCTTCTCTTTGATAGACATAGGTTTCATTTCTTTACATTGATCTTCCCTCTCAAAGACAAAGACACACCTTATACATTATACCAGAAACCCAAACCAGCATGTAAATACAAATGACTGTCAATAACAAGGAAGAGACATTTTCTTGTAAATGAAAGTGAAGAACACTAGAAAAAAGACGATCACTGTGAGGAAAACAGACAGACAGAAAGCAGAAAGAGAAGAATTCAGCCTCTTTAAACAGGTAAGTCTGATTTCTGATCTCTCGTACATTACTTTTATCATACTACACTGTAAACCTCTACAGGTTGATTGAACTTAAAAACTAAAACTAAAAAAGTTAATTTTGTCTTGTTGAAAAAACAAAACATTTCCAGTTTAATGCACTTAAGATTTCAACAGAATTTAATTCAAAACTATTGAACTATTGAAATTTTAGGTACATTAAACTGGAAATGTTTTTTAACAAGACAAAACTAACAGGGCAACGAGTTTCCATAAAGTTTTTAAGTTCAATCAACCTGTATAAGCTAATGAAGAAATCAGATGTGAAATCAATATGGATTAATGTTGCAGAACCCAAAACTTTAATTTAAATATAGCTATTAACTGCAAATGATTGAATGAAGATACAACTGCATTTCAAATAAGGACAAAGAATAACAATGATTTATTTGAACATACAATTTATTTGAATTCACTTATCAAACGTTTTCAAAGAGTGACAAAAACAATAAAATGCCTTAAGTACAAATTACGCAATTTTAAATCTTTGAAACAGTATTTCAAAACTTTTCCAAATATTTAACAAGCACAATATACTGTATTATACTGTATTAATATGGAGCATAAATATTAGCCAAACACTAAGGCATAGTTTAATGAATATCTGAGAAAGATTAAATATAACAAGTATCACCTTTTGTCATTTACATTTATTCATTTGTCACCAGCAAATACGCAATACTTACATTTCCAGATCATCTTTATTGCTTTGAACTTCTTGAAATCTGCAAAGTCCACATTAGAAGGCTTTTTACTAGCTGACAAGGCAAATTTACATCTTTTGATCTGTTATCAACTAATTTTCGATCAAAAAACAAGCACTATTTAGTCTAGCACTTATCTATTCCTCTAGCATGTAACTGAAATGCACTAGCTAACAGCGCGCTGATGAGGGTCAGATTTAAGCTGTTTTGTATAATACTTCACTCAAAGACATGCAAAAACTTTGAATAGGTAATTGATAAAGTTGTGCTGTATTTACATTAAAGCGATGTTGAACATTTCTAGGTAACATTAAACCGCCAATACTCACAAACACCACCGAACGAGATTATCGTTTTACACAACAGATGAAGCTTTCAGTCGTTTGTTTAATGAGGATTACTGACCAAACAAAAGAATAAAGAAGGTTATTCGCTTTTGCATGTGACGATCCCATAGATCATGTAACATAGAACTAAGTGGCGGATGCGATCGATCGGTGGCATGATGACATGTAAACGGAGCCTAAACTTACATTTAGTTTTACTGGCTAACTGTTATACATCTCATTTATTAGGGATTACTAATGTATTAGCTGTTCGAGACCAAAATGTAAAGTGACAAGTCCTACTCACCAGCAAACGATGATAAAAAATGCGCGCAGCTGCATCCGTGTCTGACTGTTCAAAGAGCCAATCAGCATCTTCCTGCATTGACAACAGACTAAAACAGGCTCTGTTCAGTACATTCACTTTAAACCAGAGGCGTCGCACCCGTGCGGGATGTGGGGGTTTAACACTTTTCCCAGTGAGAGGGTTCAACACACACTTTTCCCCAGTGAGAGGGTTTAACACACACACTTTTCCCAGTGAGAGGGTTTAACACACACACACTTTTTTCCCAGTGAGAGGGTTCAACACCCACACTTTTCCCAGTGAGAGGTTCAACACACACTTTTCCCAGTGAGAGGGTTCACTTTTTTTCCCAGTGAGAGGGTTCAACACTCACACTTTTCCCAGTGAGAGGGTTCAACACTCACTTTTCCCAGTGAGAGGGTTCAACACCCACACTTTTCCCAGTGAGAGGGTTCAACACTCACACTTTTCCCAGTGAGAGGGTTCAACACTCACAGTGAGAGGGTTCAACACTTTTTCCCAGTGAGAGGGTTCAACACTCACACTTTTCCCAGTGAGAGGTTCAACACTCACACTTTTCCCAGTTTCAACACTCACACTTTTCCCAGTGAGAGGGTTCAACCACACACTTTTCCCCAGTGAGAGGGTTCAACACTCACACACTTTCCCAGTGAGAGGGTTCAACACACACACTTTTCCCAGTGAGAGGGTTCAACACACACACTTTTCCCAGTGAGAGGGGGTTCAACACTCACACTTTTCCCAGTGAGAGGGTTCAACACACACACTTTTCCCAGTGAGAGGGGTTCAACACTCACACTTTTTCCCAGTGAGAGGAGAGGGTTCAACACTCACTTTTTCCCAGAGGGTTCAACACTCACACTTTTCCCAGTGAGAGGGTTCAACACACACACTTTTCCCAGTGAGAGGGTTCAACACACACACTTTTCCCAGTGAGAGGGTTCAACACACTTTTCCCAGTGAGAGGGGTTCAACACACTTTTCCCAGTGAGAGGGTTCAACACACACTTTTCCCAGTTTCAACACACACACTTTTCCCAGTGAGTGAGAGGGTTCAACACTCACACTTCAAGAGGTTCAACACTCACACTTTTCCCAGTGAGAGGGTTCCACAGTGAGTGAGAGGGTTCAACACCCACACTTTTCCCAGTGAGAGGGTTCAACACTCACACTTTTCCTCCCAGTGAGAGGGTTCAACACTCACACTTTTCCCCAGTGAGAGGTTCAACACACACACTTTTCCCAGTGAGAGGTTTCACACTTTTCCCAGTGAGAGGGTTCAACACACACACTTTTCCCAGTGAGAGGGTTCAACACACACTTTTTTCCCAGTGAGAGGGTTCAACACACACACTTTTCCCAGTGAGGGTTCAACACACACACTTTTCCCAGTGAGAGGGTTCAACACACACACTTTTCCCAGTGAGAGGGTTCAACACTCACACTTTTCCCAGTGAGAGGGTTCAACACTCACACTTTTCCCAGTGAGAGGGTTCAACACACACACTTTTCCCAGTGAGAGGGTTCAACACACACACTTTTCCCAGTGAGAGGGTTCAACACACACACTTTTCCCAGTGAGAGGTTCAACACTCACACTTTTCCCAGTGAGAGGGTTCAACACACACACTTTTCCCAGTGAGAGGGTTCAACACTCACAGTTTCAACACTCACACTTTTCCCAGTGAGAGGGTTCAACACCCAGCCGCCCGCAGCAGTCGCTCCTCCGTTTCTCTGGCCGCTCTGTGTCTGCCTCCTCTCCCCTAGTTTATATAGAGTTCTATGTTTTCAAGTGGCTGAATATTTTGGTGGAGCTCTGCAGCACCTGCCCATACAGACGAGCCTGCTCACAAGTAACGTGAAGCAACAAAACACAAATTTAACACAACGAAATAAAGAATGAATCGCTCTCAGAGAACTTGAAGCGTCGAGAAAAGGGAAAGACGAGAGACCGCCAAAGACTATTTATCCGGAATTCCCTGATGACGTCACTGCTTTACCAGATTGAGGATTCCCCTCAACGCCACCTAGAGACTTAATAAGTATATACACAGCTATACATAACAACAGCACTTTACTTGACTATGAAAATTAATGATTTAAACATAAACAAATGCTTTTAACACTTTAAGAGAGACGTCACATGAGGATTAAAACCAGCTGAACTATCAGTATAATGAAAACCTTTGAGAAAAACTTTCTTTTTTTATGGTAAGATTGACATTTGCATTGAAATACCCGTATGTAAATGATTTCCTGTGGACTGCTGTGTGTCACATTTAGATTTTATTATCAAGATGTGACACAGCTGTGAGGTGACTTTAACTGCATCCCAGCCCATCTACTTCCTGAGTAAACCACACCCACTAGTTAACATATCATTTGCATACAAGTTGGCTTTGAAAATGAAAATTGTGAAATAAAACAGAAA
Source organism: Beaufortia kweichowensis (assembly GCA_019155185.1). Classification (NCBI taxonomy): domain Eukaryota; kingdom Metazoa; phylum Chordata; class Actinopteri; order Cypriniformes; family Gastromyzontidae; genus Beaufortia; species Beaufortia kweichowensis. Next base: position 26,411,049 of record CM032794.1, on the reverse strand, counting down.
AATAAATGAAAAGCAAACTTGACATTTTCATTTGAATTGTGTAACTATGATTGCGTGGAGCCTAATCTGTAAAAAAAAAATATATATATATATATGCATTTCTTTCTTTTTCATGTTTGTCTATTTGTTTTAATTTTGGCAGATGTCAGTAAAAAAGAAATGTCAAATCACCAATTGCATATTATTTTTCAATTTGACAGGGAGGGTGCGCTGTTTTCTATAATGAAATGCTTAATCTGGATTTAGGTTTTTTTTCATCGCTTAATTTATTTATTTAAATTCAGCAGGAATTCCATACAGAGTTCATATGATTATATTGTAAATATGTGAGGGCAACACGATTCAATAATTATTGATTATTGTTATTATTGATATTATTGTTTTTATTACTCTCTCTCTGCCTGTTTACATTTATATTTTGAGTGAAATTCATTGACAAAAACACAAAATAAACAGAATTAAAGATTATTTTGACTGCTAGAAAGAAAAGAACATTTAAACAGATATTGTGTTGTGAAAACCTGATATCATGACAGTCCTAATCCAAACTTCTGTGAGTGTGTGAGAAAGCAACAGTCATTATTATTATTATTACCTTCAGGTTTAACCTTTGACACAATCACCATGACAACCTTTGACAATGAGTCTGCATCCACTGGACCCAGAGGGAACGCTGCCCTTGCAGACCTTCTGCGGGCCCAGACGCCCGACCCGAACCTTTACACGGGTGAAAGAGGCGAGATCCCCTGTGACGTCTGTGAGATAAACCTGAAGTACAAAGCTGTGAAGTCCTGCTCGACCTGTTTGATCTCGTATTGTGAACGTCATCTGCAGCAGCATGAATCTTTGGAGAGATTCAAAAGTCATAATCTGGTGAGTCCAGTAGAGGGACTGGGCGAGAGGCGCGGTCGTGACCACGGCAGACCTCTGGAGCTCTACTGCGAAGCGAGACAAGCGTTGCATCTGTGTGTTATGTGTGACCACAGGTGTAGATGCCATACCTGTGAAGACAGAGAGAGAGAGAGAAAGGTATACAACTTTCATAAAAAAATACAGGGATCATACTGAACTCCTAGAAAAAACATATAAAGGTTGTTGAAACAATTACACAACAAATGTGTGCTTTAATCAAAGCTAAAGTAATCCACAAAATGTTCAAGTATGCAAGTCTTTTGCCCATGGTATATGATATATGTATTTATGTTTTAAACGAGAATAGAAGTGTCAAAACTGTAGAACTGTGTCAAAATGATATTTTGCTGTGTTTGTCAATTAATTCTACAAGTGTGTTAGTTTGGTGTGTGTTTATGTGTTTTCTATAGACCAAACAGCAAAGTACTATTAATGAATTGGAAAGTGTGATGAACCAGAGAGAAAAGAAACTTACAGACCTTCAGAACACAGCCACAAACTACCAGGTAATACCAGACTTTTAAGACTACATGAATTCAGCCCAAATTTGACACAATTTATTTACTGTTGTGTTTACATGAATCACAGTTTATTTAGTGAGCACAGAGCAGACCTCAGTTCTCTGTCAAGAACTGCAAACTCTTCTGGTTGCATTAATTTCATTTATAACCAGTACTGCCAGACACATATTTTCACATAGAGATTCTGCTCAGGTTTGCTTTCAGTGGCAAAGCATATCAATATGGAGTTCTTCCTTTGGCGTGACCTTTGGTATCATTTCCCACCTTCACAAAGTGCATGGATGGAGCTCTGGCTCCCTCGTGACTGCAGGGCATCCCTTTACTCAGTTACATTAACTGTTGGCTGATTCTAGCCCAGACCAAGTGTGATTTTTCAGAATCAGGGAAGCACTTTTTTGGGGAGGGAATTGAGTCCCATCGTGCACAAGTTCAGTCCTCACCAATAGGCTGTGTCAGGCCAAATTTAGAGACTAAATTGCATCTCATGGCAGCAGCAGCCAACATGATACCTTTGCGTCTGCTTCATTTAAGATGAGTGCTGGGTCAAGAGCAGAAGCTTTTACTCTTTGGACGAGCCTCTGTAAGTCATGAGGGTTACACGCTAATGGCTTTGTACCCTTTCTTTGTAGAAGTGGTTCTTATCCTTGGGTCTTTATCTGGGGTGTGTTAGGTCACAAGTCTATTACGATGAATGCTTTCCTATTGAACTGGGGAACGGTCTTGGACAGTCATCCAGCCCTAGGGTCCGTGGGAATGCCACCATCTTTTGTGGAGCATAAACTGGCTGTACTTCAAGATCTGAAGTACTTTCTGTTCCTCTATTAAAGGCAGTGAGGGTTTCCCAAGCTCAAGATCACTGTAAACTGGACGAGTAGAAACAAAAAGCATAGTGATGAGAAACCAAAAGAAAATGCAACAAACAAAGCACTCCAAGTTGAGACTTGAAGGTGGAAATGGAGGTAATGTCACCAACAGCCAGTAGAAGTGAGTTCCATAATTCCATTAAAACTTCCTGAGATCTACTGGAAGGCTGATCAGGGACTTCCTTGGAGTCACCTTCAGAGAAATTCATAACACTAATAGTTGCACTGATTCTAGCATTAACAAAATGTAAGGGGATCTGCAGGCCCTTTGAGTTGCTTCAATCTGCTTGGAATTTGCTCATGGACTGGTCAGAACATTTCTGCACCCTTGTCTGGACTACAATCGCAAGGTTCTGCAGCCGATTAGTCGGTTACTGATTAGTCCTTCTCTTCCATTTTAGTTGCCTCAGTAATGGGCTCTCTAGATTTACAATAACCACTCAGGCCAGTGGTTTATGTATAACCAACTGTTAGGTGGGACTGTTTGAGTCTCTGAGATGATACTCAAGGATGCATCTTTGCAGGAGGTTTGTGATGCAGAAGATGGGCATGTCTGCACACATTTATAAAAGTTTATAGTTTGGACACGGCTTCAGTTGCAGGGAAGCCAGTCCTAGTGGGTTGGTCTTATCCTTTTGCTCACAAGTTCTCTTTTCACAACTGGCTGGGCAAGTATTTTTTACTATGGCATAGTGGGTATTAACATTTCTATAGTGTCAACACCATGACACAGCATCACACAGTCAGTAAATGAACTTGAGGCAGTTTATATGTCTGAATCTATAGAAGGACACAGAATGATCGGTCACTCTTTCACTCCACACAGGATCAGATAGACAGAGAACAGAGAGAGATACGGGAGGTGTTTGCTGAAGTGATGGACCTTGTGAAGAAAGCTGAAGAAGAGCTGTTTACTCCTCTGGAGGATGGAAGACGGTGTCTGATGAAAGAGATGGAAGAAAAGACACAGAAAATACAAAATGACATCCGAAACGATAAAGAAACCATCGATCGTCTGAAACAAATTGAGAATGAAGAAGACGACTTCCTCTTTCTCCAGGTCAGCACTATAGTATACGCTATATCACACAAGATTATACAGTAAATATCATTTACTATGTGAGAATTGAGAAATGAATAGTTATATCCATGTCAAATGTGTGATGTTATTGTTTTTGTTGCTCTTTTAGTCGTATCCACCTGTTCCTGCTGACTTCCAACACAATTGGACGGTTTCTATTGACACAAAGCTAAACTTTGGCTCTGTGAGAAAAGTAAAAGCAAGTCTGTTGGCTTCTATCAAGACTCGGCTGGAGAATCTTTGCTCTTTTGGTGAGAGATGATGTAGAGATGTAGTGATGTCATAAGTGGCCTTTATTATACTGTATCATCACTGTGTCATATAAAAACTGTAATGTTTGTGTTGCAGAAATTAAAAGAATTCAGAGGTTTTCAGGTACGTTGAAGAAGTTCCTAAACAGTTACAATGATATATGAAGCTCTCAAACATTTCATGACTGACATTCTTCTCTTTCCTCAGTGGATGTGATTCTGGATAAAAAAACCGCACATCCACGTCTGGAAGTGTTTCAAGATGGCAAAGCCGTGAAAGACACTGGAGACGTTCACGACATCCCGGCCCCCCAAGCACTTTGATCTGGTTGGTGGAATCCTGGGAAAGCTTCAGATCAGGTCTGGAAGAGCATTCTGGGTAGTGGAGGTGGCACAGAAACCTGGCTGGGAACTGGGTGTAGTGAGAGAAGATGCAAACAGGAGAGGAAAACTTTCCTATAAACCCAGTGATGGTTACTGGGCTATCGTGCTCTTCGTGCCAAACACATATGGAGCTTTTGAAGATCCTCCCATTCAGCTGAATCTCTCCACCAATCCTCAGAAGGTGGGAGTGTTTGTCGACTATGAAGAAGCTCTCGTCTCTTTTTCTATAATATGAATGATCTGTCACATATTTACACATTCACTGAGTGCAGCTTTAATGGAACGATCCGGCCGTGATATTTTAACCCTCATCCCAACAAAGATGGCCAGAATTCACATCCAATGATCATTGGTTCTGTCAGTCCAACTGACCTCAGTACATGAGAGGTGTCCCACGTACAGTAAATACAAAATACTTCATATTCATGACATTTATTTAATACTATTGAATAGAGTAGATTCAAATATCATGCTGTGTAGGGTCTGTCCTGTTCGTAAGAGAGTAGTTTTTATATTAAATGTAACTTTTTACCTTTTAATTAACATTTTATTCCTAATAGTTTATGGATACAATGAAGGAAAGGATTTGTATGTTATGAAATATTTGTAGTGAAAGAAGGTGCCGGGACATTGTGTGAATATCAGAAAACTTAGTGTAACGGAATCGTTTTGAAAAACAACTTTTCAAAAGTTGCTGTTTAAGACCCCAAAAATAACGCAAAAAGTTAAAATTGTTTCAGTTTGTTCAGCATCATGTAAACAGCCTCTAAAATACACTATTAGTGTAACAGATTTTATGTTACACAGTCTATTCAAACTGTATTGCAGCTGCTTTTTTTTTAAGCAATGTAAATTTGAATAATATTTTGGATGTGTGAAAATGATATTTTCAGGGACGTGTTCTCCAGAGTCTCCACACGGGCATTAAATTTACTTTGACATCAGCAGCATTATTTGTGATCATTTGACTGTTCTTATGTTCTTATATGCTTCACATGTTTGCAGATTAATAAAGTAACTTTTCTTTACCGAATGAAAGTGCACTTTATTTCCTAGAGTCCTGTCATTTACACAAACAGACTTGTTCATTTACCGGCAGCTCAATACGCAACACATTTTGCTATAACAACTTCACGTTCACAGGACTGATTCCCAGTGAAAAGCACCTAAAAACATTACATCTTAAACAGCAATTACAAATGTATAAATGTAAAACTGAGTCAAGCAACACGAATCTTAGATAATGGAAATATATTTAATATCATGTCATTTAACACCACGGTAGTCAGTTATGCTTTATGATCAAAATAAAACAAAACAAATCAAATATCTTCTACAGCGATATAAGCGTGATTATTTTGCTGGTTTTTGTCTGTGTGTAATAAAGAGTCATACGTGAAATCAATCCGATTAATATAAAAAATCTGTTTCTATTTTCAAATAAAAGATTTGCGTTATTCAGCATTGTTTCACATGTGATTTCTCTTGCACAGGACAGATAGTCATGGTGTCCCAAGCTTTATCGCAGCAGTACAGGTAAAAACGGGAAGAGTTTCTCTTTAAACTAATCCATAAAGGTGTGGATGTGACTTTTGGCTTGTGCGTCGTAGAACGACACCTGTCCTTCTTCATAATCTACGCATTACACCCACTTTTTCAGCCTGGGCTCAATAGAGATCAGGAGGGGCGGCGAGGAGGACACACGATACTCTTGACCTTTCTTCATGGCTAGAGCCCAGTAACCGTGAGTCGTGCTGACTGAAATCCTGCCCTTTCTGTTCACAGATGCCCGGGCCACACCCAGGTACCAGTCGTCCTTCACGCCCACCTGAACCTCCCAGTATCGCCGTCCGGAAGAGAAGCCCTCGCGTCGGCCGATGACCACCGTGATCGGCGCTTCCGCCTGTGTCCGCAGGTCTTGCCACGCCCCAGGTGACGCAGATGGCGCCCGGCCCCTCGGACAGCTGCAGCCAGGGTTGGCCGTGTCCGGGTCAAACGCTACGCCAACTTTAAAGCGATATGAAAGAGAGACAAAGATTAAATACCGCGTGAGCTTCTGTTGAATAGTCAAAATCATGTCAAACAATGAAATTTAACACGCAGAGCATCGTTACCTGAATATTTCTGAATCTTTCTCAGCTCTGTTCACAACACAAACAAATCATCATGACAATTAAAAAGATGATAAGATACACACAAAAAATATATATTTGCCATGTTTGCAGATAAATTTAGAACCAATAACATGATTTAACCAAAATTGTGAGAATGACACAACATCTGCGGTATTTAAAAAGGAGAATAAACACCGAAAGCGATATTTTTATCGGTCTCACCGATTTCAATGAGTTTATCGGTCTCTTCAGTAAGCGTGTGATCCAGTTTGACCACAGCTCTTCTGATGGTGCCGACACAGTGTTCTGATGGTACACAGATCTCAGACCAGTCCTTAGTGTACGGATGAGACATTAATGATGTGAAGTTCTGCCAGAAATAAACATAAAAAATAGATTTCAAAATAGAATACAACATGTCATTCATCCACTGTGTGATTTCATGTACTGAAGGCAAATTTAAGGCCAGTGATGAACACGTTTTGAATCATTTAGAGAAATATTTCAAGATTTATCTTATACCAAAACATGTCCAAACAAATGCAGAATTTAAAGGTGGTGGTTGTTTACCTGCAGGAAATGAATGTGGTCTTCAGTATGAGCGAGATAATCTAACTCTGTGTTTCTCATCTTTAACACGTCGATTTCTCTCTCCCAGTTCATCGATCTGTTGTTTCTGCCCAGCTCTCCGTCTTCCTCTGTTTCTCCTCGATGTCCAGCACCAGCTCAGCCTGGATCTTCTGAACCGCCGGATCAGATCCGAGAAGACCTGCATGCTGTCCTCGATCTCTCTCTGAGCACTGACCTGTGTGAAGCAAAACATGCCATCTATTCAGCGTTCATACAAAATGTAAAAAGAAGAGAAACGATGAGTAATGCTACAGATGGAACCGTGTGTGAATCAGCAGTAAACATTTCTCTGTTAGATCGATGTGTTGAACTTACTTTGTTAAGCTCTATCGAGTGTTTGAAATCATCGACTTTCTTCAGACGCTCCTGGATCATCTGCTGAACTTCAGCGTCAGTTTTACGCAGCAGAACCTGCATTAAAAACACAATATACTCTGGTACACTGGAATGTAAATCAGACCATTTGTTTTCTCCACAGACAGTGATAGTACTTTACATAAACTTCTACTAACTACTAAAACAAAACAGACCAGGTAACAAAATATGTTCCAAGATAAGAACATTTGTTCTGAATGTAGAAATAACGTTACGTTAACGCTTTGAGAATGTTTAGCAATGACATACAATGTTGGAAAATGCCTTTTCTAGAGAATGTTTGTCAAAGATGTTTCTCTAGCAAGTCAGTATTTCAACCTTTGATTTCTGTACCTTTTTCTCGCTCCACTCGCGTTCGACGGGTACGGTGTAATGAGCCCTGTGCTCCATCTCTGTACACAGCACACACACTATAGTCTGATCCTTCTTACAGAAGAGCTCCAGCAGCCTCTCGTGTTTCTTACACATGCGCTCCTCCAGGTTCATCACCGGCTCGATCAGCTTGTGTTTGGTGAAGCGAGCCGCGTGGCTCTTCAGTATGGAAGGCCATTTATCAAAGCGATGTGGACATATCGGGTTACACGCGCAATGCGTTTAACACGATATGTCCACACGTTTTTATACAAATTGCCTTTCATACTTTCATGCATTGAATGTCATTTCTGGACTTGTGTAGTGTTTCATACAGCTGTTGTTTTGGTCGGATTGAAGCACACGATTCATGTCCATTATCACTCATGACCGGTCTGCAAAACAATTATATTCTCAGTTGTCATGTCATCTCACTCATTTCTTATCTTAATATGTGTAAGTGTTTATTTCATTTCTACTGACTGAATAGCGAAATGAAGAATAAAACCATTTCACAAACCATGTTAATATGTTGTTTATATATTTTTTTGTTTTCCGGCAAATGTGGCGCTTTTATCTTTCGTAATCCATCATCATGTATACAACATTTAAATTGCCATGTGTAATTGTTTTATTTCAAGTTTTCACCCGTGTTCTCTACACATGAGCCTCTAATGTTCGATGAAATCTTAAAAAGGCAAGACATGTTTATTTATACAGGCCATGTTTCACGCCAACTAGTGATGGGTCGCTCATGAACGAACTAATCTTTAATGTGACTTCGGAAGATCGGGTCGTCTAGCGGAGTGATTGGCGCATGCTAACAGTCTTTGAGTCTCCAGTTTTGAGTCGCTCGTTCATCACGCGACAGTCCCATAAGCTTACCCAATGCAGTGTGAGGAAAGAGAATTGATTAGTTCATCACCCGAAGTTCTTCCCTCGTCCGAAGTCGCGATACTGACTCATATCTTATCTAATACATACTGAATTAGATAAGGTACCTACTTTTCGACCGTGGAAACAGTACGTTCTATATAGTATGTGAGAGCGCAGTATGAATACATTTCGACATACTACATCCGCCATGTTTCACTGTCATGTGACCCGTGATGCTCTTTGACCTATGACGTTTTCACAGCAGCCGCTGTAATAACGCTAAGTTGTTAAATCAGCAGCCATTTAATCACAAACATATATTTTTGGCACTTACACTTCAAAAGAGAAGATCGCCTTTAGAAGTTTTGCTTTTTATTATTATTATCGATTAAAATATATTGGCTCCGTTGCATTACGGGATAGATCAGTGTCCATCCAATGCACACTGCCAAATCTCGCAGAAGCAGTAAACCATCCGGTATTTCTCGCACTGTTTTTGCATACTGAGGTTTGGGACATACTATTCATGACTAGTACTCATTTTCGCATACTATATAGTATGCAAGTAGGCTGCATTTCGACGAGCTACAGGGTTTTTCGAGTCCTTCGTTCATCACGTGACAGTCCCATAAGTTTGATCATGACAGAAATTCACACATTAATAAACTGCAAGAAATAAAAATGCTACAATTTGAGACCAGAAACGCATCACATAACTGTAAGAGTAAATAACAACGATGATGATTATAATAATAATAACGATAACAACAACTTGTCATACAAAGCGAGCTGAACTAATCATAGACTAAAGAAGACCCAGGTAAACAATGAATTAATCTTTTCTCTTACAAGCATTATAGTTTTGTTTTGTTTATGGTGTGATCATAAAAAGATGTTTTAGGAAAGTAACAAGTAACATTTTAGTTATATTTTACTAAAATGAACGAAATGACTCATAAAAAGATTCGTTCATTCGATCCGAACTTCCCATCACTAAAACAAAATATAATACACACAAAAATGGTCTGAAATACTTAAGAATGTAAATAGATAATACAATCGGTGTAGTGCATTATAGCTCACAAACACACAAATAAACATGTTTTCTCAACTTCATATTAAAAGGAATTTCTGCGACTTGTATTTCAGCTCATCGAGTATTTTATACAATCTTTACACATGAAACCATGATCAAGAGTTTAAGATCGGTGTGATCTACTGTCAGCGGTGTTTTGTGAGTTACAGTAGATCTGCTGATGAAAGATCAGTTTTAACTCACTTTCATTCTTCCATGTCATGCAGCAACTCAACGATAAACTCAAAAGCAAAATAAAACCAGAAGCTCTTTCACTCGAGAATGTGTTTGGCTCTTAAAAGAGCCTTTGTGTTGAGCAGTAGACGATCAGATGAGACGAGTTTATTTGGTGCTGGTGTATTTGGTGACGGCCTTCGTGCCCTCAGACACGGCGTGTTTGGCCAGTTCACCGGGCAGCAGGAGACGCACGGCGGTCTGGATCTCTCTCGATGTGATGGTCGAACGCTTGTTGTAGTGCGCGAGACGCGACGCCTCGCCGCCGATGCGCTCAAAGATGTCGTTGACGAAAGAGTTCATGATGCCCATCGCCTTTGAAGAAATACCCGTGTCAGGATGAACCTGCTTCAGCACTTTATACACGTAGATGGCGTAACTCTCCTTCCTGGATCTCCTGCGCTTCTTTCCTCCCTTACCGGCGCTCTTCACGACGGCTTTCTTCGATCCCTTCTTAGGAGCTGATTTAGCGGGTTCAGGCATGACTGCAGCGCAACAGAAAACTGCTTTATCCGCTCGTCTGATCTTCTACATGTATTTATCTGCAGCTCTATGCTAATATTCTCACATGTCGTGCGTCCTATCTGAACGCGTGTCTACATGATACTAAAGTGTATTGACAGCTCAAACTATGACGGGCGGTTAAAGAGCCAATCACAGTCTTTAAAACATTAGCCCCACCCATCACTTCAGGTTTGAAAATCACACCCACTTTGCTTTAGTTTCCCGCTCGTTTTCATTGTAACAAAAGTTAATGTTCATTAAGTGTAAATAATGTGATTCTCTCTCAATATATGTTTTTCCATTCATAACAAACATTCGCAGAGATCAACAAAAACATTATTCGTTTAAATGCGGTCTGCCTGTTTTCCTCTCGTTTTGTGTTTCTCGTGTTATAACACACATTTCCACACATGCGCAGTTGTCATTCTGCCACAAACTAAATACTAGTAGCGGCTTTATAGCTTTTACGAGCAAAGAACCACTAAAGAACCATTTTTTAGAGTTTAAATTCTTATATTACTTCACAACTGTTTCTATTATTTGTTTGATCTGTCGTGCATGTGATTTTAAAGAGAATTACATTAATTTTCAACAGCATCACAATAAAGAAAACATTGTTGTGTCCTAATCCCAATGATGACTGGGTGAAATTTCTCAAGAAACTTATTCTTATTCAAAGGTATTATTTAAATTCACTTAATAAATGTCATTAAACTTATTTTACTTTGCAGAATGGACAAGAAGAACGTCAGTAAGTTCAGTGACAGACGGGTGTCACTGGGCTGCAAAGGTGGAAAACGAATAAAAATACGCAAGCAAATTAAAAACACTTTCATCAGTTTAACAACACATGCGCCGCAAACACTCACAACACAATACAAAAATGTGCTGTAAATACTCAATACAAAAAACGTGCTCGTAATTTAAAAAAGTTTGCATGTACTAATCATAATAACCATATTAATCAAATTATTCTACTACAGTATGTTTTGTTTTCTTTGTATATTCATATAAGAAAGGCAGAAAGGTTTGTGTGCGGGTTAGCTTCAGGGGAAGTGTTAGACCAAAGACCCTATAAAACACGTGTAATCAGAACTCTATTGCAGGAGATCATCTTTGAGAAAAGAGTTGTTTCTCTGGGTCGATGTCCAGTGAAAGAAAAGAATCTTCCAGAGAACTCTTGTTATCACACCTGAGACCACGGGTCTGCTCATCACTGGACCCACTGCACTATGATTACTGTCCTCAGGTTGAAGTAGATGATGTCATTAGGATCTACCCACAATCACACAGGGCTCAGGCACTCTGAGAGTCATGTTCTTTGACTTCTACAGAGCTTTTAATACCATTCAACCAGAATAACTTGAAGAAAACTGGAGGAAATGCAGGTTGGTGCATCAATGATCTCCTGATTATCTTACAGACAGATGAGAGTTTGTGTCACAGGAAGTGCTCAGAAACACACGTGCTCCTCAAGGAACTCTTCTGTCTCCATTTCTTTTTAAACTTCTGACTTCCACTACAACACAAAGCAATATCATTTACAAAAGTTCTCTGATGACTCTGCTGTTGTTGGGCAGGAGATGGAGGATAAAACTCTCATCCAAAGCACTAAATGGCTTAGCACCTCTATACCTCCGTGAACTATTATCAGCATACAACCCATCACGGACATTACGTTCACAAAACAACGGGCTCTTAATAGTTCCAAGAGTATCAAAGAAATCTAAAGGTGGCAGATCTTCTCCTACTTAGCTCCTAAACTATGGAATAACCTTCCCAGTAAAGTCCGGGACTCAGACACAGTCGAACAGTTTAAAACTACATTAAAGACTTATCTGTTTACACTTGCATTCACATAATCTTTGACCCAACTCTCTAAGGCCGCAATAGTTAACCTCAACTGGAACCGGCACACACACACATAATACATACTGCATGTGATATCACATAAAACTGCTTACAATCAACATAGGAATGGCTGCTACGCGCTAATTCTGTTTTGTCCTTCTCTCCCTCCTCCTCTCTCCTTTTCTCTCTCTCTCTCTATCCCCTACCCCTTTCTCCGAGGTATCCTGAGGAATGAGTTCCAGCTGGCGCAACACTGCCCCACCTGATGCCCACCCTGGTGCTGCTTCATGACAACTACCCAGGACAACCTCCGGCACCTGTTATATTAAAATCAAATTTACCACATTACACTTAACATATAACATTTTCTATTAACTCTCTTATAGTGAAGTTCTGCATCTTATAATGTCTGTATCTGTATCCTGTAAACTGCATAGTGAGTTATGGATGCGATCAATGGCAATTTGTGTCCCCTATTTCCGGATTGCACATGCTACGGATTGCACCTATAACACGTCATGTCAGGGGTTTTTTTCTCTCCTAAAGAGTTTTTTTGAATCCCTGACCACTGACTGCTATGTCATTACATGTAAAGCTGCTTTGATACAATGTCCTTTGTGAAAAGCGCTATACAAATAAAAATTGAATTGAATTGAATTGAATCTCAACAGCTTTGTGGAGTGATGTCAAGCTAATCACTTACAGCTGAATGTCACAAAATGTCACAAAAATATCAATACAGTAATATATTGTGATGTACAAACCTTTACTATAACAGCTGTTATAGTAAAGTTTGTGTTGGAACAGTGTTTCTAATGCTGTTAGTTAGCTACTAGCTGATGCTACTTCTACAGGCTACAGAAATATAAACAACTGTGCTGCTCTCTCATAAACAATCATAATCATGATAATAAGCACACCGCTCCGGCCACTTAGTGGTAGTATTGAATTCTGAAGCGCTAAAATGCTAAAGCGTGAGATATCTTCCCGGATGAGGTCATCAGGTGAAAGGTCATCATGTAGGAGTGGGACATTTTATTTTTATTTACGGCTAAATTATTTTTCATAAATTTTACTAACATCGCCTTTAGAAAAGAGAGTGAAAAATAAATGTTTATACCTTAACAAAAAGGGCAATAGGGCATTATGGGGAAAAGGGGCAGGTGCTCAGGCACCCCCCCCCCCCCCCTGCATGTACCTGCATCCACAGACATATATATATATATAATAACTAGACGCCACATTGGCCAGCTTCTGTCCGCTAAGCTGCGAGCATACTCCAGTCCGCATTTTTTCAAGATTAAAAATAAAATGTTTCTATTTATCAACTGATATCAGTGATTTATGACCTACCTGGTGTTCAAAACAATCTCCAGTTATGTAAAATTGTACAACAAGATAGTTAGAAAAATATTTATTTCAGAAGGAATTGCGAGAGCTGCACACTTGTCATGTATATTTTGGGCTTTTAACTTTTGGGTTAAAAAACAGACTTCAAAAACAGACAATAACTGATGGATCCTCTCTGGTACAACAACAGTACATTAAATATTATTGTAATATAGTATAAATATGAAATAGTAAATAATATGTAAAGTAGTTTAACTATATGAATAACTATGAACAACAGTCAAAAACGTAAATCATAAATAAATCAACTGCAGAACAACAATAACATTAAAATAAATGCTGTGAATAGTACCATAATATAATATCATAATAGACTGATAATAGTATATTTCGTATATGTATAATAATAATAATGATACATTAGAACTAGTAGGTTGGCATACTCGATTTTGAGAGTAAAACTGCAGTATAAACGAATTATCTCAGTTACTCGCAATTTATTTGATAATAGAAAACACAACAAACGCTGAAACTATTTCTGAGAGAATATAAAAACTTTCTGAAGTCTGGACTCACAGCTGAATAGCGCTATCGCTATTAATAGACTCCTACTGCCATAGTGTCAACAAAATGTTTTAATGACCAAATACAAACAAAAATAACTTTTTAGTCTTACATGTGAAAGTGTTTAAAATTGTGTGGCGGCTTGTACAGCCTCAAGCAGCACATGAAACAGGCATTTTTCTCCAGTCCACTGATGAGAGTTATGGACACGTTGACCTGACTAAGATGGCGGCGGTGAAGATGGCGGAAGGCCATCAAACATCAGATTTAACCGCGCGGAGGAGCAGTGACGCAGCACAACTCACGTAAAGAATATAACTCCGCAAAGATATTACAGTTTAACATTTCAACATAAAATACCATAAAGACGCCAAACTTACAGATAGCAGCTTGAAATAAAAATGCATTTGTATGTTTATTTGCCTCTTTGAAGCTACAACATGTAATATTTGACCCTCAAGAAGTAAAAGTGAAGTAAAACGGCTCGCGCCTCGCGGAAGAACATGGAAGATGCTGTTGAGCTTCGGCTGAGCGGTGAGAAGCGGAAGCGCACGATATTCCGCGAATAAAAGGGAAAACATGTCTTTTAGTGGTTTTATATCATAATCAAAATGCAATAAAAGATGTTCTTCATTTTTATGGAATATCGTCGCTGAATCCGTTTGAACCTGAGGAGAGAATCTCCTCATTCAGCTCTTCCTCATCATCATTATCAAGCACTGAGGTAAATATTTCTCAACGACATACTCTAAAACATTAAAAACAACACAAATTAAACACGTGAAACAATGCAATTAAAAATAACAAAAGTTGTTTCTTCAAATATAAAAGTGAATCATGGTTTTATTCTTGTAAAAATGTAATAAGCTGTTTTGGGCAGATTGATTACCATTTATACACTGTTTACAATTCTGTGTGACTACAATGACAATAAAGATTTATTCGTTTGTTTGAAGTTTTACTACAAATATCACAGTTGCTATACTGAGACAACGGTAATGTGCTGTTTTATTCATAAATGAGCGTTCGCGTTTGTGTCTGATTATAGTCTTTACTTTAAACACAAAGTGCTTTTACATGAACAGAACACGAGAGAAAACGTCCCATAGATTATGACGTCATAAAGGTCGAATCTTTTGAGCTGTGCTGAAGTCAATATCAGTTCGAAACAGAGACGCGTCACAACATTCTACATTCTAGCGATCACAGAGACTTCACGAACACTTTTACTCTTCAGTGCTTTATCAGGATTTACACTCACTCACTTTACCAGTTTCAATCCAGTTTAAGCGCTTTACACATCTGAGACTAACGAAGATACATTAACATTTAAAGTATCTGAATTCAGAATGTTTCAACAACATCTGAGACTACAGATGGAACCGACTGAAAACAGTAAGTACAACTTTTACACGTTAAGAAAACACTTGAAACTTTGTCACATAACTATAATAGTAAAGAAGATGTTAAGAGATCAAACTCGACACTGTTATTGTACAATATTGTATTGTTTTAATGTAAACAACTGATATAATTAACTGAAGATGTATAATATGATTCTTTGAAGGTGGTCGTGGAAAGAAGAGAAAAGCTGCTGAAGCTTTTCCTGAAGATGAAGCAGTTCATGACTTTACTAACAAGAGCCAGCAGGAGCTGAACCCTAAAGGTAAGTGTAAATGTGCTTTATCATAGCTGAACATGTGACATTTCATTTAACTAATGGTTAATAATGACAAACTGATTAAACATTATACTGTAATTCTTTCCATAAGGCCGTGGACAAAAGAGGACAGCCGATGAAGCTGATCTCTAAAGAGGACGGACAGCGTCAGGCTTAAAGAGAGCGAGATATCTCTAATGATGATCCAGAACCTTTAACAGGACCGTCTGGAATCACACAATCTGCTCCAGAAACACCTGCTGTGGAGCTAAACCCTTACGGTAGGTCAACTGTCAATATCATTTAAACAATCTGTATTTAGTAACATTCACACACACTTTTTTGTCATTTAAAATATAAAAATCTTAACTAAATATTTTAGTATTTTCTTTGTACAGATTAATTTAATTAATTGTTCATAATTACAAACATTGTATTGTGTAATTCACATGGTATTGTAATTCTTTTGAGAAGGTCGTGGACAGAAAAGGAAAGCAGCTGAAGCTGATCTTTCAGAAGAGGACGGGACAGCGACGGTTCTGAAGAGAGTCAGATATGAGTCTGATTTCGAGTCAGAGCCTTTAGCAGGACCGTCTGGGATCACACAGACTACAACAGCTGCTTCATCTGAAGGTTAGTCTCTTATAACATAAGCCTGTGTTTCTCATATCAAACTCTCATTTATTCACGTAACAGAGCTGTAAAATGCTGTTAGAAAAGTTTAGAGTTTGTAGGTTTTGAGACAGTCAATGAATCATACAGAGACTGTAATGCACGAGTACTAATTGAACAAAAACATCACATCATCATGTTAATACATATATTAGTTGAGTAATCAATAAAATGTGTTACAGAAGCAGAAGAAGAGGGCAACGAAGAAGAGGGCAACGAAGAAGAGGGCAACGAAGATGAGGGCAACGAAGAAGAGGGCAACGAAGATGAGGGCAACGAAGATGAGGGCAACGAAGATGAGGGCAACGAAGATGAGGGCAACGAAGATGAGGGCAACGAAGATGAGGGCAACGAAGAAGAGGGCAACGAAGAAGAGGGCAACGAAGATGAGGGCAACGAACATGAGGGCAACGAAGATGAGGGCAACGAAGATGAGGGCAACGAAGAAGAGGGCAACGAACATGAGGGCAACGAAGAAGAGGGCAACGAAGATGAGGGCAACGAAGATGAGGGCAACGAAGATGAGGGCAACGAAGATGAGGGCAACGAAGAAGAGGGCAACGAACATGAGGGCAACGAAGATGAGGGCAACGAAGAAGAGGGCAACGAAGATGAGGGCAACGAAGATGAGGGCAACGAAGATGAGGGCAACGAAGATGAGGGCAACGAACATGAGGGCAACGAACATGAGGGCAACGAAGATGAGGGCAACGAAGATGAGGGCAATGAACATGAGGGCAACGAAGAAGATGACAACGAAGAAGATGACAATGAAGAAGATGTTTATGATTATCTTCTAAATGCAAATTTAATGGCTGAAGAAGACAACAACGAAGACGATGATGATGATGATGATGAAGCTGTCCAAGAACCTCATCCTGTCGCTTTGCCAGCACCTGGTGGGTTCATCATCTGTATTATTTTGGTTTATGTCAAAAATCTGTCCTGTTTTTCACTCTTCCACATTCTCTATTATGTTAACATGTTGTGTTTGTGTGTTCTTCAGGGTTGTTTAACCTCCGGTATGAAGTGTTATGGGATGAGCTGCTGGGAACGGGAGCGAATGGTTGGGTTTATGGTGGAGTCCGCAGAATTGATGGCCGACAGGTAACTGTCACATTATTAACTTAATCTTGTGCTCTTGTGTTGAGATCAAAACATACAGACTGTAGATGATCCAGAAACTCAATGATATCTTCTTTTGCAGGTGGCAATCAAGTTTGTTCATGTATTGGAAGACAGACATGATGAGGAAAGATATGCTGTGGTGAGTTGCAGACACCTGATGAATACATCTTTAGTTGTTTCAGTGTTAATGAAGCTTAGTGACATCACTTAGTTATTAACAACAGTTATTTACAAGAGAATGAGTGAAATGAAAATCATCTAACCTTCTTTCTCTTTGCTTTTTTCTAGCCTGGGGTTCCCTCGCCTGTATTTCATGAAATAGGGATGATGCTGGAAATGCAAATGGAACCTCCACCATGCCCTAATATAGTAGCCATGCTTGACTGGTTTGAAGGTTACCCCGGTTACATCGTGGTAATGGAACGGTTGGCTGAACCCTGGGTGAGGTTGGACCAATATTTCAACGAGAACCACTACAAGCTGAGCGAGAGAGTATGCCGGGACCTGTCACGCGAGTTACTGAAGGCTTTCATTCACTTCAGTAACAACAGGATAGAGAATCAACATATCAATAACCACCACATCATGGTCAACAGAGAGACCCTGGAGCTGAAGATCATCGACTTTAGATACAGCACAAGAATCGATATGACAGACATCGAAGGGCATCAAATCTGTAAGTCATGAATCTTACTGTATTGTCAGAATGTGTAATTGTTAAAAATCTCATACATTTGTGAACCCATAATGGCACACACAACTAGAAATGACTGTGATTCTAGATTTACTCTGATGTTATTTGACATCTGGCTCACTGATGACTTCAGCAAATGATGTGGATGAGTTGTTTTACTAAAGCATGATGTCGATCTCTTTATAGGTGGGGGGTATCATGAGGATCGTTACTATCGTCAAGCTACCTGCATGATATACACTCAGGATCTGAAGGAGTTTTGGCGCTTGCTTGACCAAACGGACTATTCTATAGGTGAGAGAAAAGCACTAACTCTATAAAATATAACATTCTTCAGATGATTGGATTATTGTTTTAATACAATCTCACTCTAATAAATAACATGACTGTTCTCTTTTCTTTTGAACCCACAGAATTCAGATCCTTCTATAGACTGTGCCAATCTTGGAGATGTGATGCATTAGAGGATTATTTGGAGCATCCCTGGATGGCCAATGATGAATGGACGTATGATTAAGATGAAAGTGACTAAGAGCTGCAGCACACAACTAGGATTTTACAGTTGTAATTACAATTATTCAACCCCATTGCAACAATTTACAGACGTTTACCAAGAAGAAATGAAGAAAAGTCTTTCGCTGCAGGCATCTTTAGGTCTTAGTCGAGCATCTTTCTGCTGTTATGAGCTGCTGCAGACCAGATACATAGCCATACATGAGCTTCTGACAGCGTTCCTGAGCAATCCCAGCTCATTCCTCATCATCAACGCATCCAGATCAGTGATATTCTTGGGTTTATGCGTGTTGCAGCCACTTCTTTAAATCTCACCAGAGATTTTCTTTGGGCTTCGCATCAGCTGACTGTGATGCAGAATCTTTCAGGACTTCTTCTGCAATCCAGACTTGCTTAAATTTGAGGTACGTCTTCCTCACACTTCTCCTGATACATGAATGAATTCATTTGCCCTTCACATACTACAGATTTTTACACTTTTTATTACACTTCTTTCTTCTTCCTCCAGACGTACCGCTGAACCATACGCACAAAATCCTCATCCTTATTCATATTCCTATTCCTCAATCATATTCATTTGATTATAAGCATATTGCAGCAGACCTTTCCTGTCCTTTTGCTGTTCTGAAAAGCTTCTGTTCAAACTGAAAGCTCAATGTGGCTTCAGGTCTCTCGAGGACTTTTCTGAACCTGCCTTTTCAGAAATCTACTTGCCTCCGTTGATATCTTTCTTTATGTGTGCCGTCCAGGTGGAGTAACCGCTGTTCCTTTAACTCCTTTAACTTGAGAACTGTCCATCCAGCGGTGTCTCTAGAAAGATTCAGCGTTATCTCTTCATGTCCTCTTCATTGTATGATCTCTTACCTTTGGTCCATTCTTTTGACTTGGTTGCCAAGTCCTTCGGTGCCCAATCCTCCCAACACAATTCCTCTGATGCCATTTTCCAATGGGGTTGAATCATTTACAACTGTATATTTATGTGTGCAACACCCTGCAGGAAGATGAACATTATTGCCGCTTTACAGTTTTTGCCCGTTGCTTGAACACTATAGACCCATGCTTAGACTAAAGTAACACAACTTGAAGCTTTTTTTACCATACCTCAAACACATGTACCCATACCTTAAACAAAAGCGCTGCTTTGCACTCTAGTTGCAATTCTGCAACACACTTACTCCTTTATGCAACACACTTGGTCCTGCATACTACATTCTATTTCATACATAAGACACTTTGTTCAAAAATGAAATCTCAGGGTGCCATTTGGAAAACACATGTATCCAAAATACAAGAGGAGGAGGCGGAGGAGGAGGCGGAGGAGGAGGAGGAGGAGGAGGAGGAGGAGGAGGAGGAGGAGGCGGAGGAGGAGGAGGAGGAGGAGGAGGAGGAGGAGGAGGAGGAGAGGAGGCGGAGGAGGAGGAGGAGGCGGAGGAGGAGGCGGAGGAGGAGGCGGAGGCGGAGGACAAGGTCGAAGAGGCCATGCACGGACCCCTGTTTCTGATGATATAAGAGCAACTTTGGTGGACAATGTCATCAACCATGGCCTGACTATGAGGGATGCTGGGCAGAGAGTCCACCCACATCTAAGCCGCTTCACAGTGGCATCTATAATAAGAACATTCCGACTAGAAAACAGGTATCACCTGAGAGGTCTTCACCTCTCTACCTTCTACTCTACTCAGATGTTATTTACAGCACTGTACTACAGTATATCACATTACCACATCACGTGTACAGGGTATTGCAGGGTGCTAATGCTCCTTTTGCAGCCAAAGTGGTAGTTTTTGTGAAACATACCATGATTACTTATATTGAGATGTTTCAGTACAGTGGATGATACAGTATATACAGGAAAGTACTGTAAAAAAAAGAAGCAAACCGATGACAATTTGTGGTTGCATTTCTCTAGAATGACTAGAAGACCTTCTGGGGGAGGACGCCAATGCCTGTTCACACAACAGCAGGAACTTGCCGTTGTGGACCTAGTGAGGACAGACAATGCCATCCGTCTCCACCAGCTACGACAGAAAATACTTGCAGACAGGCTAGTGTTCAACAACATAAACCATGTGAGCATCACCACCATCAGACGCATCTTGGGAAAACACAACATCACCATGAAGCAGCTCTACAGGGTCCCATTTGAGAGGAACAGCGTCAGGGTCAAAGGACTTCGAGCTGAATATGTACGGGTAAGTGTAACTGTCCTTTACATTTACAATACAGTATTGGTGAAATCCAGTAGCAGCTGAATATGTACCATATCAGTACCACATGGATCCATTCGGAGAGCTACACAGGTACCTGTGTGATGGGGTGAGGGTTCTGTATGTGTAGCACTGTAGTACAGTAATATGTTTTTTGTTTTTGTTACAGAGAATCTTGGCCATGGATGGAGCTGCACAGCCTCATGAATTCATTTTCATTGATGAAGCTGGATTCGACCTGAGCAAAACAAGACGCCGGGGTCGGAATGTAATTGGCCAAAGGGCAATTGTGCACGTCCCGGGCCAACGCGGGGGAAATATCACATTGTGTGCCGCCATAAGCCTTCGAGGGCTTCTGCATCATCATGCAAAACTAGGTCCATACAATAGCCAACATATACTCACATTTCTAGATGCTCTCCATAATATAGTTGTACAGAACAGACCAGATCAGCCCAGGTTTGTGGTGGTATGGGATAATGTCAGTTTCCATCGGGCTGCTCTGGTCCAGGCCTGGTTCACCAACCACAATCAATTTGAAGTGGTATACTTGCCCCCTTACTCACCATTTTTAAACCCTATAGAGGAATTCTTTTCGGCATGGAGATGGCGTGTATATGACCACCAACCACATGCCCGCATGCCTCTTCTGCAGGCAATGGAACAGGCCTGCGGCGACATTCAGGTGACAGCAATCCATGGATGGTTTCGCATGCAAGGGATATTTTCCCGGTGCCTAGCGGGAGAAGACATTGCTTGCGATGTCGATGAGGTCCTGTGGCCAGACCTCAACAGACGGCGGGATCCATGAGCCCACGTATGCACAATTGCCATGATTTTCTGTGTTTACAGTATAGTGTTTTTTCTATTTTCTTTTTGCTTCATCTGAATTCATGTTACTGCAATGTACAGTGATGCAGTGTACAATATTGAATAGGCCTATTTGCTTTTTTGGTTGTTTGAAAATGTGCCTCCTGAAAATATGCCTTCTGAATAAACAGTGAAAATCAAAGACTGCAGTGTTTTATATAAAGTAGAGTAGTGTGTTCCCCCTGATCTGAAAGTGTATGCATATGATGCAAGTATGTGTCATTTTGTCATCAGAGTTACATTTTGACAAAGGAATGTTATTGTTAATGTTTGATAGTAGAGTTTAGGTTTTGATAGTAGAGTTTAGGTTTTGATGGCAGAGTTTAGGTTTTGATAGCAGAGTTTAGGTTTTAATAGCAGAGTTTAGGTTTTGATAGTAGAGTTTAGGTTTTGATAGCAGAGTTTAGGTTTTGATGGCAGGGTTTAGGTTTTGATGGCAGAGTTTAGGTTTTGATAGCAGGGTTTAGGTTTTGATAGCAGAGTTTAGGTTTTGATAGTAGAGTTTAGGTTTTGATAGCAGAGTTTAGGTTTTGATGGCAGAGTTTAGGTTTTGATGGCAGAGTTTAGGTTTTGATAGCAGAGTTACATTTTGACAAAGGAATGTTATTGTTATTGTTAATGTTTGATAGCAGGGTTTAGGTTTTGATAGCAGGGTTTAGGTTTTGATAGCAGAGTTTAGGTTTTGATAGCAGGGTTTAGGTTTTGATAGCAGAGTTTAGGTTTTGATAGCAGAGTTTAGGTTTTGATAGCAGAGTTTAGGTTTTGATGATAGAGTTTAGGTTTTGATGGCAGAGTTTAGGTTTTGATGGCAGAGTTTAGGTTTTGATAGCAGAGTTTAGGTTTTGATGGCAGAGTTTAGGTTTTGATGGCAGAGTTTAGGTTTTGATGGCAGAGTTTAGGTTTTGATGGCAGAGTTTAGGTTTTGATGGCAGAGTTTAGGTTTTGATGGCAGAGTTTAGGTTTTGATGGCAGAGTTTAGGTTTTGATGGCAGAGTTTAGGTTTTGATGGCAGAGTTTAGGTTTTGATGGCAGAGTTTAGGTTTGATGGCAGAGTTTAGGTTTTGATGGCAGAGTTTAGGTTTGATGGCAGAGTTTAGGTTTTGATGGCAGAGTTTAGGTTTTGATGGCAGAGTTTAGGTTTGATGGCAGAGTTTAGGTTTTGATGGCAGAGTTTAGGTTTTGATGGCAGAGTTTAGGTTTTGATAGCAGAGTTTAGGTTTTGATAGCAGAGTTTAGGTTTTGATAGCAGAGTTTAGGTTTTGATGGCAGAGTTTAGGTTTGATGGCAGAGTTTAGGTTTTGATGGCAGAGTTTAGGTTTTGATGGCAGAGTTTAGGTTTTGATGGCAGAGTTTAGGTTTGATGGCAGAGTTTAGGTTTTGATGGTTTAGGTTTTGATGGCAGGGTTTAGGTTTTGATGGCAGGGTTTAGGTTTTGATGGTTTAGGTTTTGATAGCAGAGTTTAGGTTTTGATAGCAGAGTTTAGGTTTTGATAGCAGAGTTTAGGTTTTGATAGCAGAGTTTAGGTTTTGATGGCAGAGTTTAGGTTTTGATGGCAGAGTTTAGGTTTTGATGGCAGAGTTTAGGTTTTGATAGCAGAGTTTAGGTTTTGATAGCAGGGTTTAGGTTTTGATAGCAGAGTTTAGGTTTTGATAGCAGAGTTTAGGTTTGACACAGATGTGAATGGTATATTTCCCAGTGGAGACATGCAAAAAGCTGGTCCGCAATTATAGGATGCGTTTGATTGCTGTAATAGCCAATAAAGGCTTTTTATTGATTATTGAGAAGGGTATGAATCATTTTGGACATTTTTGTTCAAATGTAAATAAAAGATGAGTAATAATATTTTCCACAATGATGCCTCTTGTACATCGTCTTATTATCTTCTGGGAGACACCTGTGTCATTTCTAATCAAGAAAAAACTTGCTGGTTGAATAAAAGTAACTTTAAGTCAGAATTTGCCAGGGGTATGAATCATTTCGGGCTTGACTGTATATATAGAGAGAGAGAGAGAGAGAGAGAGAGCTGTGTTTCCCAAAATCATTTAAGATTAAAACACATTTAAAAATGACCTAAAACACAGACACACAAGAGTTTTTATTGATTTGAGCTTGTTGTTTGTTCTTTTAAGATCTGCAAAATACATTGCACAATGTCATAACTAAACACATGTGAAAAATCTAATGCAGTGACCGCTGGCGACAGGATGTGGGCGTGTCCAGTAACACAACAACGTTGAGGAATGTACAACTTATGCAAATAAGCTGCGACTTTCCAGAGAGACCACCAATGGGAGTGAAGTTAGTGGAACTCACATCATCTTCTAAATGGAAACCAAACTTTAAGAGGTTTCCCATTAAATTTAAACAATATAAACCCCCACTTAAAAGTTTGGGATCAGTAAGACTTTTTTACAGGAGTCTCTTACGCTCATCAAGACTGCATTAATTTGATTAAAAATACAGAAAAAACAGTAATATTGTAAAATGTTATTAAAATATAAAATAATGGTTTTTATATGAATATACTTCAAAATATAATTTATTCCTGTGATGCAAAGCTGAATTTTCATCAGCTGTCACTCCAGTCTTCAGTGTCACATGATCCTTCAGAAATCATTCTAATATTCTGATTTATTCTCAGTATTATTAATGTTGGAAACAGTTGTGCTTTAAAAAACCATCCCAAACGTTTGAGCAGCAGTGTATAATTTTATAATAATTACAACATAATTTGCTTTAGCAGGATACAGAAACTATAACTATATATTGTAAAGTATATATATATATATATATATACTTCTGTATCCTGCTGAAGCGAATTATGTTGTAATAATTTCAAAATTTCCCATTAGCAGATCTTATTAGTTATTCATTTAGTTATTATTTTTTTTAAATAATAATAATAATAATTTAAATAATGTCAATTATTATTTTCACCCCGGCTGTTGTTGTTATACTGTATATTGATCCAAATATATTTGTTATGATATTCCAAATTAAGCAAACAAATAAATGTAAATCACTTTTTCTGTGATGACCAGAAGTAAAAACGGCTAACAGTGACGAGGATGACACGGACGAGGTGGAGCTGGTGACCGGAGGAGAGCCCATATGAGACAGAAGCGGCTGGGATGAGAATGGCTTTCAAGTGCTGACCACTGATCAGATTCTCCAGCAACTAGAGGAAGGCAACAGTGACTTTAACACGGTCATACAGGTAGATTTACGTGTGTTTTGTGTTGTTTTGGTCAATTGTTTTAAATGAAAGGTCTCTAGTCGTGTGTGTGTGTGTGTCATTATCCTTGTAACACGTGTATTTAAACGACTGCCTAGAGTTTATAATTGTTAACATCACATTGCTTATCTTATATTTTTTTCTTTTAATTTTTCAACTTGTTTGATGCTTGTAGGTCAGTCATCTTTCCTTCCAACCCCATTTTTGGTTGCAGGTTACAATGCCCTGTACCATTTAACCAATATGAACTGTAATGAAGTGCACGTATAGAACAGAAATCAGGCGAAGCTCCATAACGTTTAACAGATTACTCACTCCCATAGCATTTTTTTCAGAAAACACTGCTTATTTTCAGCTTGAAAACACATTTTTGTAGACGTAAACACATGAAAACAATGCATTGATACCAGACGTGGGGTAAAAAATAAGCAAATATGTTTTCTTACTTTACTACTGTTAGAGCTACAGGACACTTTCTGATTAAAGCTTTACATTGAATTTTAAATCAGATTCTTACCAAAACGGTCTCCCACATATGCAGTGAACTGGTTTGGCATCAGGATAGTGAACTTTGATGACATAGAGGCAGTCAGGAGCCGTACAGTGTTGTAGCAGTCTGTTATTCTGTATAAGAGCAGAGAGTCAAGCAACGTCACACACTAAACACTATTATTTACTAGATTTAGGGCCCGAGTACTTTTGTTTTCCTCCGCCCAACAGGAAGTCGGACATGTTGGATGCAGTGTCAGATTTTAAAAAGTTTCCAAAAGGGGTTTATGATAGCTGAAAATGATGAAAGCACACACGTACAGTATGTACGCAGGAGTAAGTGTGATTTGTTACAATATTTATTTGATACTTTCACAGAATTACTAATGTGTGTATGTATATATAAATTACAGGACTCTAGGAAATAAAGTGCACTTCAACTTGGTAAAGAAAAGTTACTTTATTACTCTGCAAACACATGAGGCATATAAGAACCGTCAGATCGATGAAATGTACACAATGTCTACACAGCATACTGTTACTGATGTCAGAGTATCTCTGTTCATCATTGTCGTTAATACCGCATTACACTTAGTTTTCTGATATTCACACAATGTCCCGTCACCTTTTTTTCACTACAAATATTTCATAACATACAAATTTATTTCCTTCATTGTATCCATAAAGTATTAGGAATAGTAATAGTAATAGGAGTAGTGTTAATTAAAAGGTAAAAAGTTACATTTAATATAAAAACTACTCTCTTACGAACAGGACAGACCCTACACACCATGATATTTGAATCTACTCTATTCAATAGTATTAAATAAATGTCATGAATATGAAGTATTTTGTATTTACCGTACGTGGGACACCTCTCATGTACTGAGGTCAGTTGGACTGACAGAACCAATGATCATTGGATGTGAATTCTGGCCATCTTTGTTGGGATGAGGGTTAAAATACGGCCGGATCGTTCCACTAAAGCTGCACTCAGTGAATGTGTAAATATGTGACAGATCATTCATATTATAGAAAGAGACGAGAGCTTCTTCATAGTCGACAAACACTCCCACCTTCTGAGGATTGGTGGAGAGATTCAGCTGAATGGGAGGATCTTCAAAAGCTCCATATGTGTTTGGCACGATAAACACGATAGCCCAGTAACCATCACTGGGTTTATAGGAAAGTTTTCCTCTCCTGTTTGCATCTTCTCTCACTACACCCAGTTCCCAGCCAGGGTTCGGTGCCACCTCCACTACCCAGAATGCTCTTCCAGACCTGATCTGAAGCTTTCCCAGGATTCCACCAACCAGATCAAAGTGCTTGGGGCCGCCTGGGATGTCGTGAACGTATCCGTTGTCTTTCACGGCTTTGCCATCTTGAAACACTTCCAGACGTGGATGTGGACGTGTTTCTTTATCCAGAATCACATCCACTGAGGAAAGAGAAGAATGTCAGTCATGAAATGTTTGAGAGCTTCATATATCATTGTAACTGTTTAGGAACTTCTTCAACGTACCTGAAAACCTCTGAATTCTTCTAATTTCTGCAACACAAACATTACAGTTTTTATATGACACAGTGATGATACAGTATAATAAAGGCCACTTATGACATCACTACATCTCTACATCATCTCTCACCAAAAGAGCAAAGATTCTCCAGCCGAGTCTTGATAGAAGCCAACAGACTTTCTTTTACTTTTCTCACAGAGCCAAAGTTTAGCTTTGTGTCAATAGAAACTGTCCAATTGTGTTGGAATTCAGCAGGAACAGGTGGATACGACTAAAAGAGCAACAAAAACAATAACATCACACATTTGACATGAATATAACTATTCATTTCTCAATTCTCACATAGTAAATGATATTTACTGTATAATCTTGTGTGATATAGCGTATACTATAGTGCTGACCTGGAGAAAGAGGAAGTCGTCTTCTTCATTCACAATTTGTTTCAGACGATCGATGGTTTCTTTATCGTTTCGGATGTCATTTTGTATTTTCTGTGTCTTTTCTTCCATCTCTTTCATCAGACACCGTCTTCCATCCTCCAGAGGAGTAAACAGCTCTTCTTCAGCTTTCTTCACAAGGTCCATCACTTCAGCAAACACCTCCCGTATCTCTCTCTGTTCTCTGTCTACCTGATCCTGTGTGTAGTGAAAGAGTGACCGATCATTCTGTGTCCTTCTATAGATTCAGACATATAAACTGCCTCAAGTTCATTTACTAACCATCTAATGGATATTGTAGAAGAAAGCAGAAAGATATTTCGGAAAGCAGTATGGTAGTAAAAAGTGTCAGGTGATGTAGCGAGATGTGATGCAGAGACCATGAAAAGGTGGACGTGCACACATTCCTCACGTATGGCAACATGATGCATACAAAACGGATGCATTCACTCAACCCTTTGTCATAGTGTTGATGCTATAGGAACATGAATATCCATTATGTCATACTGAAAAATGCCTGCCCAGCAAACCACAAGGACTGGCTTGTCTGCACCTGACGCCATGTCCAAACTATCAATTTGTATAGATGTGTGCAGAGACGCCCAGTCTGCTGCAGCACAAACACCCAAAGACGCACCCTTGAGTGTCACCTCAGAGGAGGCCAAAATTCTTGTGGAATAGGCCCTAACACCTAGTGGTGAAGGAGACCACATTGGTTATTCAATGGGAAATTCAGTGCTTAGTGACCACAGCACCCGTGCTTTGACCACAGAAGAATAAAGTTGGTCATTCCTATGCCATTGGCGGTTAATATAATTGAGGGGTTAATGTAAATCCAGAGAGCCTATACTGGACAAAATTAATAAAGCCTTACTTTCTCGTGCAACTGAAACAGAGGAAGAGAGACGGCGGGTCAAAGTCAGTTCCTAGAAGGCTGGTGTCCTGCAGAGTTTAGATCCAGATATTCAGCATTACTAGAAACTTCCAAAGCAGATGTGTTTAAGCTGGTTGGTGCTAAACTATGCAGAACAGCAGCCCTCCAGGAACTGAGTTTAACACCCCTTGCCTAAACAGTGACTGACTAATTGGCTGCAGTACCTTGGGATTGTAGTCCGGTCCAGGGTGCAGAAACGTTTGACCAAAAGCAAATTCCAAGAAGGTTGAGGCAACAGAAAGGGCCTGCAGATCCCTCACACTTTGCTAGAATCAGTGCCACTTTTAGGGTCATACATTTCTCTGAAGCTGACTCCAAGGCCTCAAATAAAGTCCCTGATCAGCCTTCCAGTAGATCTCAGGAAGATACTATGCCAGAATTATGGAACTCGCTTCCACTTGCTGTTCCTGCTTTCCACCTTCAATCTCAACTTAAAACCTCTTTATTTGTTGTTTCTTTTTACCAAGTGCACAATGACCTTGGGAAACCTCACTGCCCTCAACAAGCAAAGTAATTTAGATCCAGAAGGACATTCATTCCGACCAACCCTAGGAATAGACAACTGTCCAAGAGCTTCCCAGTTTATGAGGAAAACATTCATCGTAATGGACCCCCAGTAAAGACTAAAGTTAAGCACCACTTATATAAGAAAAAGGGTACAAAGCCATTAGCGTGTAATCCTCATGACTTACAGAGGGTCGTCCAGAGAGCAAAAGCCAACACTGAAATGATCTTAAATGAAGCAGATGCAAAGGTGTTTGAGACCCAATAGCCTCTGAATATGACTTGCATGTCCTGCTCTAGCCTACCTGACACTACCTGGTGAGAACTGAACATGTGCAGGAGATAGACATGAGTGACCTGTACGGGGACTAAAACCATCATTACCTGGCAGTTTGTGACTGAGTTCTGAAGGTCTTTAAGTTGGTTTTCTCTCTGGTTGATCAAACTTTTCACTTCTTCAATAGTATTTTGCTGTTTGGCCTGTAGAAACACACACAAACACACACCAAACGTTAGTGTACATACAGTATAAAAATCCCCCTCAGAATTTGAATGATGTTGTTTAGGGGTTTTCAAACTTTTTGTTAGCCGGACCCCTTGACCTAAATGTTTTCCTTAAAGTGCCAGCCAGAGATTTTAAGGAAATATTTCAATAATTTATTAGCACATTTTAAACACTTTAACACTTTAAAATCATTTTTCATCTGTTTCAAAGTTTTACCAGTAGTTTTTACATAGTTATTGTTATTATTACCTGTTATGTATAATGGTCACATGACATGCAGATTAAACAAAAAAATATTTTTGTGTGTTTTTGGTAAGTCATTTAAAAAAAAAAAACATCGTGAAGATTTAATTGTAATTCATTGAATTTCAACACACAAACCTCTTGCAATTCCCTCATGAACCAACAGGCATTCGTGAACCCTAGTTTGGAAAACCCTGATGTTGTTTAATAAATTGACTATCACAGCAAAATATCATTTTATTACTCCAAACTTTGTGTTGATTTTATTTGATGCAATTGACACTTGTATTCTTACTTAAAGCATAAATACAACAAAACGTTTTCACAAAAAAGTGTTTTGTGAAAATGCTGTGATTTGATTCTTTGTGATTTGTTGTATACCTTTCTCCTGTCTCTCTCTGTCTTCACAGGTATGGCATCTACACCTGTGGTCACACATAACGCACAGATGCAACGCTTGTCTCGCTCGCAGTAGAACTCCAGAGGTCTGCCGTGGTCACGACACGCTCTCTCGTCCAGTCTCTCTACTGGACTCACCAGATTATGACTTCTGAATCTCTCCAAAGATCCATGCTGCTGCAGATGACGTTCACAATACGAGATCAAACAGGTCGAGCAGGACTTCACAGCTTTGTACTTCAGGTTTATCTCACAGACGTCACAGGGGATCTCGCCTCTTTCACCCGTGTAAAGGTTCAGGTCGGGCATCTGCGCCTGGAGAAACTGCCGAAGAAGGGCTTCGACTGCAGCGTTTACACTGGGTTTGGTGGACACGGGTTCCTTGCACAGAGGACACTGAGGATCACTCATGCTTATGTGCTGGTCCAGACAGCGCTTGCAGAAGGTGTGTCCACAGCTCGTGGTGACCGGATCTTCATACAGATTCTTGCAGATTGGACATTGGAGGTGGTGAGAGATATCTACAGCTGTAGCCATTGTGATTGTGTCAGAGGTTAAACCTGAAGGTAGATCATCAACATCAACAATAATACTATTAAAAACAGCTGTAAGCAGAAATGACAGACTCACAGAGCGCACAAAGGGATGTAGAGACTTGGCCGGGCCAAATGTTGGATTTCTTTAAGGGATCATAAAGTTAGACTACAAACAAATTCCTAGGGGGGAGTCCACAACAGAACCCCTTTTGGCTCCAGAAAGTCTGGGTTAAGTGATGACCTGCCGGTTGTTACTTAACTCAGGAGGACAGTTATGGTACCTCTCTGGCCTTCCCCAGAGAGGGTGACCCAACTCCCTGAGAGCCCCCTGGAGATTTGCAGAGAGGACTAGAGAAGTACATTCCAAACACCTCAAAGAGACTCTCTAGGATAAGCAGGACTAAACTGCCCAATTTGTGTCTATATATATATATCTATGTGTGTATTCCTCCATAATCACTTGATACCCTGCCATAGTTATTGCATGCATTTCATTGTCATCGAAGTTTAACTGTTATTTCATGGCAGATGAATGAATAACTATTGTTCTTACTTCACTTCTCTCTCGTGTGTGGTATCAAAATGATCCACAAATGATTTCCTAAATAATAGTACATAGTCATGGCGTGCATCATACTCAATTTACAATAAGTTTATGTGTTCGGTGCAAACAGGACATAAACCGTACCTGCGTAAATCAGTTGTCACAGAGAGAAACAAAGAAATTTCTCCCGCGCAACCACAGCCCTTTTCCATTGGTCAAGTGACCTGACAGGGGCGTGACAGCTGTGCCTTTAAGACCACTATGCATCGGACAACTCTTTGCTCAGAAACTTGGAATCTATTCCAAACTTCGTGGGACCTGCCCTTCTTCAGGACAGCTTTTCCGGCAATCTTACTTCGGCAGACTTCGACACTTCTCGCGAAACTTCGCTCTCCGAACGGACTTCTGAATCCACGGGACACTCTCTCTCTTTCTCTCCGCGCACCAGGATTCTTGCCGACGCAACTAACTGTTCAATGCAAGTATCACCATTCAACAGCGCTTAAGCAACTGCCCCTTGGCTACCAAGGTGAACTTTTTGTAGAGAAAAACCCGGTGGTTTGTGTTCTGCTGATTTAATGTGCCATTCTTTACCCTTTTCTCTGATTTTTTCTATGCTTTCTCTTGTATGCGTGTGTATGTGTTTATGTTAGTTAATCGATATCGTATTTCAGTAGCTTAGTCAATAAATATTCATTTGTATTCACTCATGATTGTCTCTGCTTAATGCTCATAACACATCCCTTAAACTGTGCGATACTGTTACCGCCTCTGTATGTATTACTGTATTGGGCATGGACCGTTGTTAATCAAGGCCAGAAGAATAACGTGTTTATTGCACCAGGTAATGCTATAAAATACATATAGTTAATAATCTTTATCTGTAAGTATTTCCATTTGAGCCACAAGTAATTATAACCTGAAACTGAACCGTGTTTTAAATAACACTGTCCTAGTTTCACTACAGGGAAATAAATGTAGACTTCTATGATCATGAAAGCAGTTTTAAAAAATCAATTTGCTGAATGAAAACTTCTTGTTGAGAGAATCTTTAGACTGTTGTGCTTATGGCATAAACGCTCAGGAGGAGGTAAAGAAACTAGAGAACAAAGTCTTATGAGCACATTACAAAAGAGTCTCTCCCAAAATCCTTCAAATAATTCACATGATGAACTTAAATGTATTCAGTTCATATGCAGTACTTTTATGGCAAATGTTATCTGATGCCTCGGGTAAAAACACACACCCATCTTAACAGTCTGGTTGGACTTCTTTTTAAATCTTGTCAATACCTGGTTAACTTTTTTTTCATCTTTCTAGTTAATGTGTCAGAGAACAGATCCTCCCTGTCGAAGTTTCTCATCTAAATATATGAAATAGTAATAACACTTCAATTACAGTCCTATCTGTTTGTCTATTTTTATTTATTTATTGTATTTTCCTGTTTTGTATCTTCTGTTTCCCCTGTGCTTTAACATTGTCATTCTTTCGTTTGCTTTTCAACAATTCACACTGTGAAAATTGCAATAGCTCATGAAACAGATTTGATGTCTCTCATGATTATCGTCCTTCACTCTCTGGTCAGATGTTAAAAACCCTGAAATTTCATAAGGGCACCAAATGCATACTGACATTTTCATTTTATTGAATAGTATATTTTTAGGGACATTTTAAAATGTTTCAGATTTGTGTCAGTAAAACATTGCGAATGTCATTAAAGATGTAAATGAATCCATTTTATAAAGTAATATTATTAATAAGATGATGTGACACATGCAGGATATCAAGAGCTGTTGATTCTTTTACATATCTCTGTCTTATAGTACTATGATAAAAGTGATGTATAAGAGATGAGAAATCAGACTTACTTGTTCACAGAGGCAGAATTCTTCTTCTTGGGCTTTCTGCTCTCTCTGGCTCTATAATTCACGTCAAGTTTCATTTCATCACAGGGATCGTTTCTTTCTTGTGTTATTTACTTTCATTTTCAATGAAGTCACGACCTCATTATTCACAGTCATTTGCATGTATCATGTATCATGTGTCATGTGTCATGTGCATGTTGCAGTTTGTGTTGATTGTTTAAACAGCTTCAACTCACATCAACCACATCCGCTGCTTTCTGCTCTCTCTGGCTCTATAATTCATGTTAAGTTTCATTTCATCACAGGGATCGTTTCTTTCTTGTGTTATTTACTTTCATTTTCAATGAAAAGTCATTTGCATGTATTTGCAGTTGTTGTGTAACCAGCTTCACAACCACATCAACCATATCAGCGGTTGGACCAAGGACACAACTCCATGACTTACGTTAACATACAGAAGTATTTGTGAAATATAGACGAGAATGTGTGTGTCTGATCAGAAATCTGAATGAAATTGCTGTTTTTTTACAGATATGTACAGTATGTTGTGTAGATTTGTGTTTTGTTTAACAGTATTAAAGTGTGAGATTTTATGTTTATCTGTGACAAGGATTATTTAAAGCAAATACATAAATCATAATGTGCTTTCAAGACTTACCTGGTAGTTTGTGGCTGTGTTCTGAAGGTCTGTAAGTTTCTTTTCTCTCTGGTTCATCACACTTTACAATTCATTAATAGTACTTTGCTGTTTGGTCTATAGAAACACACATAAACACACACCAAACTAACACACTTGTAGAATTAATTGACAAACACAGCAAAATATCATTTTGACACAGTTCTACAGTTTTGACACTTCTATTCTCGTTTAAAACATAAATACATATATCATATACTGCGGGCAAAAGACTTGCATACTTTAACATTTTGTGGATTACTTTAGCTTTGATTAAAGCACACATTTGTTGTGTAATTGTTTCAACAACCTTTATGTTTTTTTCTAGGAGTTCAGTATGATCCCTGTATTTTTATGGGACAAATGATGGGTCAGATGAAGGGACAGATGATGGGTCAGATGATGGGACAGTTGATGGGTCAGATGATGGGACAGTTGATGGGACATTTGATGGGTCAAATGATGGGACAGTTGATGGGTCAGATGATGGGACAGTTGATGGGACATTTGATGGGTCAAATGATGGGACATTTGATGGGTCAAATGATGGGACAGTTGATGGGTCAAATGATGGGACAGTTGATGGGTCAAATGATGGGACAGTTGATGGGTCAGATGAAGGGACAGATGATGGGTCAGATGATGGGATAGATGATGGGTCAGATGATGGGACAGATGATGGGATAGATGATGGGTCAGTTGATGGGACAGTTGATGGGACATTTGATGGGACAGTTGATGGGACAGATGATGGGTGGGGTGGGAGTAAAAGTTCATGGGGTCTTTGCATGAGAGAGCAAAGCCAATAGCATACAGAACACAAAGGTCACGTTCTTTCCTCAATGAACGCAAGACATTCATTTTATAGACACTTTCCTGTTTTTACAGTTTGTTCTTCTGGTTTCTGTACAGCTGCTTTGCAACAATTCACACTGTAAAGAAAACTAAAGAAATGTTTGTGACAATCTCTTATCATTAGGAATATCAGGATGTCACACAGCAGTCCTTGTCTCCTAATATTTGTAAGTCACTTTGGATAAAAGTGTCAGCTAAATGCCTAAATGTAAATGTACAATGTAAGCAGTCCACAGGGAATTAAGAGCTGTTTTACATTATCTCTGTACTATAGTACTGTGGTAAAAGTGATGAAACCAGACTTACCTGTTCACACAACTCTTCCCTTTGATAGACATAGGTTTCATTTCTTTACATTGATCTTCCCTCTCAAAGACAAAGACACACCTTATACATTATACCAGAAACCCAAACCAGCATGTAAATACAAATGACTGTCAATAACAAGGAAGAGACATTTTCTTGTAAATGAAAGTGAAGAACACTAGAAAAAAGACGATCACTGTGAGGAAAACAGACAGACAGAAAGCAGAAAGAGAAGAATTCAGCCTCTTTAAACAGGTAAGTCTGATTTCTGATCTCTCGTACATTACTTTTATCATACTACACTGTAAACCTCTACAGGTTGATTGAACTTAAAAACTAAAACTAAAAAAGTTAATTTTGTCTTGTTGAAAAAACAAAACATTTCCAGTTTAATGCACTTAAGATTTCAACAGAATTTAATTCAAAACTATTGAACTATTGAAATTTTAGGTACATTAAACTGGAAATGTTTTTTTTTTAACAAGACAAAACTTTTTTAGGGCAACGAGTTTCCATAAAGTTTTTAAGTTCAATCAACCTGTATAAGCTAATGCAGAAATCAGATGTGAAATCAATATGGATTAATGTTGCAGAACCCAAAACTTTAATTTAAATATAGCTATTAACTGCAAATGATTGAATGAAGATACAACTGCATTTCAAATAAGGACAAAGAATAACAATGATTTATTTGAACATACAATTTATTTGAATTCACTTATCAAACGTTTTCAAAGAGTGACAAAAACAATAAAATGCCTTAAGTACAAATTACATTAATTTTAAATCTTTGAAACAGTATTTCAAAACTTTTCCAAATATTTAACAAGCACAATATACTGTATTATACTGTATTAATATGGAGCATAAATATTAGCCAAACACTAAGGCATAGTTTAATGAATATCTGAGAAAGATTAAATATAACAAGTATCACCTTTTGTCATTTACATTTATTCATTTGTCACCAGCAAATACGCAATACTTACATTTCCAGATCATCTTTATTGCTTTGAACTTCTTGAAATCTGCAAAGTCCACATTAGAAGGCTTTTTACTAGCTGACAAGGCAAATTTACATCTTTTGATCTGTTATCAACTAATTTTCGATCAAAAAACAAGCACTATTTAGTCTAGCACTTATCTATTCCTCTAGCATGTAACTGAAATGCACTAGCTAACAGCGCGCTGATGAGGGTCAGATTTAAGCTGTTTTGTATAATACTTCACTCAAAGACATGCAAAAACTTTGAATAGGTAATTGATAAAGTTGTGCTGTATTTACATTAAAGCGATGTTGAACATTTCTAGGTAACATTAAACCGCCAATACTCACAAACACCACCGAACGAGATTATCGTTTTACACAACAGATGAAGCTTTCAGTCGTTTGTTTAATGAGGATTACTGACCAAACAAAAGAATAAAGAAGGTTATTCGCTTTTGCATGTGACGATCCCATAGATCATGTAACATAGAACTAAGTGGCGGAGGCGATCGATCGGTGGCATGATGACATGTAAACGGAGCCTAAACTTACATTTAGTTTTACTGGCTAACTGTTATACATCTCATTTATTAGGGATTACTAATGTATTAGCTGTTCGAGACCAAAATGTAAAGTGACAAGTCCTACTCACCAGCAAACGATGATAAAAATGCGCGCAGCTGCATCCGTGTCTGACTGTTCAAAGAGCCAATCAGCATCTTCCTGCATTGACAACAGACTAAAACAGGCTCTGTTCAGTACATTCACTTTAAACCAGAGGCGTCGCACCCGTGCGGGATGTGGGGGTTTAACACTTTTCCCAGTGAGAGGGTTCAACACACACACTTTTCCCAGTGAGAGGGTTCAACACACACACTGTTCCCAGTGAGAGGGTTCAACACACACACTTTTCCCAGTGAGAGGGTTCAACACCCACACTTTTCCCAGTGAGAGGGTTCAACACCCACACTTTTCCCAGTGAGAGGGTTCAACACCCACACTTTTCCCAGTGAGAGGGTTCAACACACACACACTTTCAACACCCACACTTTTCCCAGTGAGAGGGTTCAACACTCACTTTTCCCCAGTGAGGAGGGTTCAACACTCCACTTTTCCCAGTGAGGGTTCAACACACGCCCACACTTTTTCCCAGTGAGAGGGTTCAACACACACACTTTTCCCAGTGAGAGGGTTCAACACCCACACTTTTCCCAGTGAGAGGGTTCAACACTCACACTTTTCCCAGTGAGAGGGTTCAACACTCACACTTTTCCCAGTGAGAGGGTTCAACACTCACACTTTTCCCAGTGAGAGGGTTCAACACTCACACTTTTCCCAGTGAGAGGGTTCAACACACACACTTTTCCCAGTGAGAGGGTTCAACACCCACACTTTTCCCAGTGAGAGGGTTCAACACTCACACTTTTCCCAGTGAGAGGGTTCAACACACTTTTCCCAGTGAGAGGGTTCACACACACACACTTTTCCCAGTGAGAGGGTTCAACAACACGGAAGGTTCCACACTTTTCCCAGTGAGAGGGTTCAACACACACACTTTTCCCAGTGAGAGGGTTCAACACACACACTTTTCCCAGTGAGAGGGTTCAACACACACACTTTTCCCAGTGAGAGGGTTCAACACACACACTTTTCCCAGTGAGAGGGTTCAACACACACACACACTTTTTCCCAGTGAGAGGGTTCAACACCCAGTTTTCCCCAGTCCACTCACGTGCAGCAACACTACTCCCTCCTCCGTTTCTCTGGCCGCTCTGTGTCTGCCTCCTCTCCCCTAGTTTATATAGAGTTCTATGTTTTCAAGTGGCTGAATATTTTGGTGGAGCTCTGCAGCACCTGCCCATACAGACGAGCCTGCTCACAAGTAACGTGAAGCAACAAAACACAAATTTAACACAACGAAATAAAGAATGAATCGCTCTCAGAGAACTTGAAGCGTCGAGAAAAGGGAAAGACGAGAGACCGCCAAAGACTATTTATCCGGAATTCCCTGATGACGTCACTGCTTTACCAGATTGAGGATTCCCCTCAACGCCACCTAGAGACTTAATAAGTATATACACAGCTATACATAACAACAGCACTTTACTTGACTATGAAAATTAATGATTTAAACATAAACAAATGCTTTTAACACTTTAAGAGAGACGTCACATGAGGATTAAAACCAGCGGAACTATCAGTGTAATGAAAACCTTTGAGAAAAACTTTCTTTTTTATGGTAAGATTGACATTTGCATTGAAATACCCGTATGTAAATGATTTCCTGTGGACTGCTGTGTGTCACATTTAGATTTTATTATCAAGATGTGACACAGCTGTGAGGTGACTTTAACTGCATCCCAGCCCATCTACTTCCTGAGTAAACCACACCCACTAGTTAACATATCATTTGCATACAAGTTGGATTTGAAAATGAAAATTGTGAAATAAAACAGAAAAATAAATGAAAAGCAAACTTGACATTTTCATTTGAATTGTGTAACTATGATTGTTGCGTGCCTAATCTGTAAAAAAATAATATATATATATATGCATTTCTTTCTTTTTCATGTTTGTCTATTTGTTTTAATTTTGGCAGATGTCAGTGAAAATGAAATGTCAAATCACCAATTGCATATTATTTTTCAATTTGACAGGGAGGGTGCGCTGTTTTCTATAATGAAATGCTTAATCTGGATTTAGGTTTTTTTTCATCGCTTAATTTATTTATTTAAATTCAGCAGGAATTCCATACAGAGTTCATATGATTATATTGTAAATATGTGAGGGCAACACGATTCAATAATTATTGATTATTGTTATTATTGATATTATTGTTTTTATTACTCTCTCTCTGCCTGTTTACATTTATATTTTGAGTGAAATTCATTGACAAAAAAACACAAAATAAACAGAATTAAAGATTATTTTGACTGCTAGAAGAAAAGAACATTTAAACAGATATTGTGTTGTGAAAACCTGATATCATGACAGTCCTAATCCAAACTTCTGTGAGTGTGTGAGAAAGCAACAGTCATTATTATTATTATTACCTTCAGGTTTAACCTTTGACACAATCACCATGTCTGTAAGATAAACCTGAAGTACAAAGCTGTGAAGTCCTGCTCGACCTGTTTGATCTCGTATTGTGAACGTCATCTGCAGCAGCATGAATCTTTGGAGAGATTCAGAAGTCATAATCTGGTGAGTCCAGTAGAGAGAGACTGGACGAGAGAGCGTGTCGTGACCACGGCAGACCTCTGGAGCTCTACTGCGAGCGAGACAAGCGTTGCATCTGTGTGTTATGTGTGACCACAGGTGTAGATGCCATACCTGTGAAGACAGAGAGAGAGAGGAGAAAGGTATACAACTTTCATAAAAATACAGGGATCATACTGAACTCCTAGAAAAAAACATATAAAGGTTGTTGAAACAATTACACAACAAATGTGTGCTTTAATCAAAGCTAAAGTAATCCACAAAATGTTCAAGTATGCAAGTCTTTTGCCCGCAGTATATGATATATGTATTTATGTTTTAAACGAGAATAGAAGTGTCAAAACTGTAGAACTGTGTCAAAATGATATTTTGCTGTGTTTGTCAATTAATTCTACAAGTGTGTTAGTTTGGTGTGTGTTTATGTGTGTTTCTATAGACCAAACAGCAAAGTACTATTAATGAATTGGAAAGTGTGATGAACCAGAGAGAAAAGAAACTTACAGACCTTCAGAACACAGCCACAAACTACCAGGTAATACCAGACTTTTAAGACTACATGAATTCAGCCCAAATTTGACACAATTTATTTACTGTTGTGTTTACATGAATCACAGTTTATTTAGTGAGCACAGAGCAGACCTCAGTTCTCTGTCAAGAACTGCAAACTCTTCTGGTTGCATTAATTTCATTTATAACCAGTACTGCCAGACACATATTTTCACATAGAGATTCTGCTCAGGTTTGCTTTCAGTGGAAAAGCATATCAATATGGAGTTCTTCCTTTTGGCGTGACCTTTGGTATCATTTCCCACCTTCACAAAGTGCATGGATGGAGCTCTGGCTCCCTCATGACTGCAGGGCATCCCTTTACTCAGTTACATTAGCTGTTGGCTGATTCTAGCCCAGACCAAGTGTGATTTTTCAGAATCAGGGAAGCACTTTTTGGGGAGAATTGTTTTAGAGTCCTCACCAATAGGCTGTGTCAGGCCAAATTTAGAGACTAAATTGCATCTCATGGCAGCAGCAGCCAACATGATACCTTTGCGTCTGCTTCATTTAAGATGAGTGCTGGGTCAAGAGCAGAAGCTTTTACTCTTTGGACGAGCCTCTGTAAAGTCATGAGGGTTCTGCGCTAATGGCTTTGTACCCTTTCTTTGTAGAAGTGGTTCTTATCCTTGGGTCTTTATCTGGGGGTGTGTGTTGCGGTCACAAGTCTATTACGATGAATGCTTTCCTATTGAACTGGGGAACGGTCTTGGACAGTCATCCAGCCCTAGGGTCCGTGGGAATGCCACCATCTTTTGTGGAGCATAAACTGGCTGTACTTCAAGATCTGAAGTACTTTCTGTTCCTCTATTAAAGGCAGTGAGGTTTCCCAAGCTCAAGATCACTGTAAACTGGACGAGTAGAAACAAAAAGCATAGTGATGAGAAACCAAAGAAAATGCAACAAACAAAGCACTCCAAGTTGAGACTTGAAGGTGGAAATGGAGGTAATGTCACCAACAGCCAGTAGAAGTGAGTTCCATAATTCCATTAAAACTTCCTGAGATCTACTGGAAGGCTGATCAGGGACTTCCTTGGAGTCACCTTCAGAGAAATTCATAACACTAATAGTTGCACTGATTCTAGCATTAACAAAATGTAAAGGGATCTGCAGGCCCTTTGAGTTGCTTCAATCTGCTTGGAATTTGCTCATGGACTGGTCAGAACATTTCTGCACCCTTGTCTGGACTACAATCGCAAGGTTCTGCAGCCGATTAGTCGGTTACTGATTAGTCCTTCTCTTCCATTTTAGTTGCCTCAGTACGGGCTCTCTAGATTTACAATAACCACTCAGGCCAGTGGTTTATGTATAACCAACTGTTAGGTGGGACTGTTTGAGTCTCTGAGATGATACTCAAGGATGCATCTTTGCAGGAGGTTTGTGATGCAGAAGATGGGCATGTCTGCACACATTTATAAAAGTTTATAGTTTGGACACGGCTTCAGTTGCAGGAAGCCAGTCCTAGTGGGTTGGTCTTATCCTTTTGCTCACAAGTTCTCTTTTCACAACTGGCTGGGCAAGTATTTTTTACTATGGCATAGTGGGTATTAACATTTCTATAGTGTCAACACCATGACACAGCATCACACAGTCAGTAAATGAACTTGAGGCAGTTTATATGTCTGAATCTATAGAAGGACACAGAATGATCGGTCACTCTTTCACTCCACACAGGATCAGATAGACAGAGAACAGAGAGAGATACGGGAGGTGTTTGCTGAAGTGATGGACCTTGTGAAGAAAGCTGAAGAAGAGCTGTTTACTCCTTTGGAGGATGGAAGACGGTGTCTGATGAAAGAGATGGAAGAAAAGACACAGAAAATACAAAATGACATCCGAAACGATAAAGAAACAATCGATCGTCTGAAACAAATTGAGAATGAAGAAGACGACTTCCTCTTTCTCCAGGTCAGCACTATAGTATACGGTATATCACACAAGATTATACAGTAAATATCATTTACTATGTGAGAATTGAGAAATGAATAATTATATCCATGTCAAAT
Source organism: Beaufortia kweichowensis (assembly GCA_019155185.1). Lineage (NCBI taxonomy): Eukaryota > Metazoa > Chordata > Actinopteri > Cypriniformes > Gastromyzontidae > Beaufortia > Beaufortia kweichowensis. The sequence continues at coordinate 26,369,564 of CM032794.1, read as the reverse complement.
GTGTGATGTTATTGTTTTTGTTGCTCTTTTAGTCGTATCCACCTGTTCCTGCTGACTTCCAACACAATTGGACGGTTTCTATTGACACAAAGCTAAACTTTGGCTCTGTGAGAAAAGTAAAAGAAAGTCTGTTGGCTTCTATCAAGACTCCTTCGCTGGAGAATCTTTGCTCTTTGGTGAGAGATGATGTAGAGATGTAGTGATGTCATAAGTGGCCTTTATTATACTGTATCATCACTGTGTCATATAAAAACTGTAATGTTTGTGTTGCAGAAATTAAAAGAATTCAGAGGTTTTCAGGTACGTTGAAGAAGTTCCTAAACAGTTACAATGATATATGAAGCTCTCAAACATTTCATGACTGACATTCTTCTCTTTCCTCAGTGGATGTGATTCTGGATAAAAACCGCACATCCACGCCTGGAAGTGTTTCAAGATGGCAAAGCCGTGAAAAGACACTGGAGACGTTCACGACATCCCGGCCCCCAAGCAGTTTGATCTGGTTGGTGGAATCCTGGGAAAGCTTCAGATCAGGTCTGGAAGAGCATTCTGGGTAGTGGAGGTGGCACAGAAACCTGGCTGGGAACTGGGTGTAGTGAGAGAAGATACAAACAGGAGAGGAAAACTTTCCTATAAACCCAGTGATGGTTACTGGGTAATCGTGCTCTTCGTGCCAAACACATATGGAGCTTTTGAAGATCCTCCCATTCAGCTGAATCTCTCCACCAATCCTCAGAAGGTGGGAGTGTTTGTCGACTATGAAGAAGCTCTCGTCTCTTTCTATAATATGAATGATCTGTCACATATTTACACATTCACTGAGTGCAGCTTTAATGGAACGATCCGGCCGTATTTTAACCCTCATCCCAACAAAGATGGCCAGAATTCACATCCAATGATCATTGGTTCTGTCAGTCCAACTGACCTCAGTACATGAGAGGTGTCACACGTACAGTAAATACAAAATACTTCATATTCATGACATTTATTTAATACTATTGAATAGAGTAGATTCAAATATCATGGTGTGTAGGGTCTGTCCTGTTCGTAAGAGAGTAGTTTTTATATTAAATGTAACTTTTTACCTTTTAATTAACTAATTTTATTCCTAATACTTTATGGATACAATGAAGGAAAGGATTTGTATGTTATGAAATATTTGTAGTGAAAGAAGGTGACGGGACATTGTGTGAATATCAGAAAACTTAGTGTAACGGAATCGTTTTGAAAAACAACTTTTCAAAAGTTGCTGTTTAAGACCCCAAAAATAACGCAAAAAGTTAAAATTGTTTCAGTTTGTTCAGCATCATGTAAACAGCCTCTAAAATACACTATTAGTGTAACAGATTTTATGTTACACAGTCTATTCAAACTGTATTGCAGTTACTGCTTTGTTTTTAAGCAATGTAAATTTGAATAATATTTTGGATGTGTGAAAATGATATTTTCAGGGACGTGTTCTCCAGAGTCTCCACACGGGGCATTAAATTTACTTTGACATCAGCAGCATTATGTTGTTATATGCTTCACATGTTTGCAGATTAATAAAGTAACTTTTCTTTACCGAATGAAAGTGCACTTTATTTCCTAGAGTCCTGTCATTTACACAAACAAACTTGTTCATTTACCGGCAGCTCAATACGCAACACATTTTGCTATAACAACTTCACGTTCACAGGACTGATTCCCAGTGAAAAGCACCTAAAAACATTACATCTTAAACAGCAATTACAAATGTATAAATGTAAAACTGAGTCAAGCAACACGAATCTTAGATAATGGAAATATATTTAATATCATGTCATTTAACACACGGTAGTCAGTTATGCTTTATGATCAAAATAAAACAAAACAAATCAAATATCTTCTACAGCGATATAAGCGTTATTGCTGGTTTTTGTCTGTGTGTAATAAAGAGTCATACGTGAAATCAATCCGATTAATATAAAAAATCTGTTTCTATTTTCAAATAAAAGATTTGCGTTATTCAGCATTGTTTCACATGTGATTTCTCTTGCACAGGACAGATAGTCATGGTGTCCGAAGCTTTATCGCAGCAGTACAGGTAAAAAAACGGGAAGAGTTTCTCTTTAAACGAATCCATAAAGGTGTGGATGTGACTTTTGGCTTGTACGTCGTAGAACGACACCTGTCCTTCTTCATAATCTACGTACACACCCACTTTTTTCAGCCTGGGCTCAATAGAGATCAGGAGGGGCGGCGAGGAGGACACACGATACTCTTGACCTTTCTTCATGGCTAGAGCCCAGTAACCGTGAGTCGTGCTGACTGAAATCCTGCCCTTTCTGTTCACAGATGCCCGGGCCACACCCAGGTACCAGTCGTCCTTCTCGCCCACCTGAACCTCCCAGTATCGCCGTCCGGAAGAGAAGCCCTCGCGGCCGAGAGCGATGACCACCGTATCGAAGCGCTCGCCCGTGTCCGGCAGGTCTTGCCACGCCCCCAGGTGACGCAGATGACGCCCGTCCTCGGACAGCTGCAGCCAGGGGTTGGCCGTGTCCGGGTCAAACGTTACGTCAACTTTAAAGCGATATGAAAGAGAGACAAAGATTAAATACCGCGTAGCTTCTGTTGAATAGTCAAAATCATGTCAAACAATGAAATTTAACACGCAGAGCATCGTTACCTGAATATTTCTGAATCTTTCTCAGCTCTGTTCACAACACAAACAAATCATCATGACAATTAAAAAGATGATAAGATACACACAAAAAATATATATTTGCCATGTTTGCAGATAAATTTAGAACCAATAACATGATTTAACCAAAATTGTGAGAATGACACAACATCTGCGGTATTTAAAAAGGAGAATAAACACCGAAAGCGATATTTTTATCGGTCTCACCGATTTCAATGAGTTTATCGGTCTCTTCAGTAAGCGTGTGATCCAGTTTGACCACAGCTCTTCTGATGGTGCCGACACAGTGTTCTGATGGTACACAGATCTCAGACCAGTCCTTAGTGTACGGATGAGACATTAATGATGTGAAGTTCTGCCAGAAATAAACATAAAAAATAGATTTCAAAATAGAATACAACATGTCATTCATCCACTGTGTGATTTCATGTACTGAAGGCAAATTTAAGGCCAGTGATGAACACGTTTTGAATCATTTAGAGAAATATTTCAAGATTTATCTTATACCAAAACATGTCCAAACAAATGCAGAATTTAAAGGTGGTGGTTGTTTACCTGCAGGAAATGAATGTGGTCTTCAGTATGAGCGAGATAATCTAACTCTGTGTTTCTCATCTTTAACACGTCGATTTCTCTCTCCAGTTCATCGATCTGTTGTTTCGCCCAGCTCTCCGTCTTCCTCTGTTTCTCCTCGATGTCCAGCACCAGCTCAGCCTGGATCTTCTGAACCGCTCGGATCAGATCCGAGAAGACCTGCATGCTGTCCTCGATCTCTCTCTGAGCACTGACCTGTGTGAAGCAAAACATGCCATCTATTCAGCGTTCATACAAAATGTAAAAGAAGAGAAACGATGAGTAATGCTACAGATGGAACCGTGTGTGAATCAGCAGTAAACATTTCTCTGTTAGATCGATGTGTTGAACTTACTTTGTTAAGCTCTATCGAGTGTTTGAAATCATCGACTTTCTTCAGACGCTCCTGGATCATCTGCTGAACTTCAGCGTCAGTTTTACGCAGCAGAACCTGCATTAAAAACACAATATACTCTGGTACACTGGAATGTAAATCAGACCATTTGTTTTCTCCACAGACAGTGATAGTACTTTACATAAACTTCTACTAACTACTAAAACAAAACAGACCAGGTAACAAAATATGTTCCAAGATAAGAACATTTGTTCTGAATGTAGAAATAACGTTACGTTAACGCTTTGAGAATGTTTAGCAATGACATACAATGTTGGAAAAATGCCTTTTCTAGAGAATGTTTGTCAAAGATGTTTCTCTAGCAAGTCAGTATTTCAACCTTTGATTTCTGTACCTTTTTCTCGCTCCACTCGCGTTCGGCCAGATGCGGTGTAATGAGCCCCTGTGCTCCATCTCTGTACACAGCACACACACTATAGTCTGATCCTTCTTACAGAAGAGCTCCAGCAGCCTCTCGTGTTTCTTACACATGCGCTCCTCCAGGTTCATCACCGGCTCGATCAGCTTGTGTTTGGTGAAGCGAGCGCATGGTGCTCTTCAGTATGGAAGGCCATTTATCAAAACGTGTGGACATATCGGGTTACACGCAATAATCTATAACACGATATATGTCCACACGTTTTATACAAATTGCCTTTCATACTTTCATGCGCATTGAATGTCATTTCTGGACTTGTGTAGTGTTTCATACAGCTGTTGTTTTGGTCAGATTGAAGCACACGATTCATGTCCATTATCACTCTCATGACCGGTCTGCAAAACAATTATATTCTCAGTTGTCATGTCATCTCACTCATTTCTTATCTTAATATGTGTAAGTGTTTATTTCATTCCTACTGACTGAACAGCGAAATGAAGAATAAAACCATTTCACAAACCATGTTAATATGTTGTTTATATATTTTTTTGTTTTCCGGCAAATGTGGCGCTTTTATCTTTCGTAATCCATCATCATGTATACAACATTTAAATTGCCATGTGTAATTGTTTTATTTCAAGTTTTCACCCGTGTTCTCTACACATGAGCCTCTAATGTTCGATGAAATCTTAAAAAGGCAAGACATGTTTATTTATACAGGCCAGGTTTCACGTCAACTAGTGATGGGTCGTTCATGAACGAACGAATCTTTAATGTGACTCGGAAGATCGGGTCGTCTAGCGGAGTGATTGCGCATGCGCAACATTCTTTGAGTCTCCAGTTTTGAGTCGTTCGTTCATCACGTGACAGTCCCATAAGCTTACCCAATGCAGTGTGAGCCGGAAAGAGAATTGATTAGTTCATCACCCGAGTCTTCCCCTGCGTCCGAAGTCGCATACTCGGACTCATATCTTATCTAATACATACTGAATTAGATAAGGTACCTACTTTTCGACCGTGGAAACAGTACGTTCTATATAGTATGTGAGAGCGCAGTATGAATACATTTCGGACATACTACATCCGCCATGTTTCACTGTCATGTGACCCGTATGCTCTTTGACCTATGACGTTTTCACAGCAGCCGCGAAATAACGCGTTGTTAAATCAGCGCCATTTAATCACAAACATATATTTTTTGGCACTTACACTTCAAAAGAGAAGATCGCCTTAGAAGTTTCTGCTTTTTTATTATTATTATCGATTAAAATATATTGGCTCCCGTTGCATTACGGGATAGATCAGTGTCCATCCAATGCACACTGCCAAATCTCGGCAGAAGCAGTAAACCATCCGGGTATTTCTCGCGTACTGTTTTTTGCATACTGAGGTTTGGGACATACTATTCATGACTAGTACTCATTTTCGCATACTATATAGTATGCAAGTAGGCGATTTCGGACGCAGCTACAGGGTTTTTCGAGTCCTTCGTTCATCACGTGACAGTCCCATAAGTTTGATCATGACAGAAATTCACACATTAATAAACTGCAAGAAATAAAAATGCTACAATTTGAGACCAGAAACGCATCACATAACTGTAAGAGTAAATAACAACGATGATGATTATAATAATAATAACGATAACAACAACTTGTCATACAAAGCGAGCTGAACTAATCATAGACTAAAGAAGACCCAGGTAAACAATGAATTAATCTTTTCTCTTATAAGCATTATAGTTTTGTTTGGTTTATGGTGTGATCATAAAAAGATGTTTTAGGAAAGTAACAAGTAACATTTTAGTTATATTTTACCAAAATGAACGAAATGACTCATAAAAAGATTCGTTCATTCGATCCGAACTTCCCATCACTAAAACAAAATATAATACACACAAAAATGGTCTGAAATACTTAAGAATGAAGATAGATAATACAATCGGTGTAGTGCATTATAGCTCACAAACACACAAATAAACACGTTTTCTCAACTTCATATTAAAATGAATTTCTGCGACTTGTATTTGAGCTCATCGAGTATTTTATACAATCTTTACACATGAAACCATGATCAAGAGTTTAAGATCGGTGTGATCTACTGTCAGCGGTGTTTTGTGAGTTACAGTAGATCTGCTGATGAAAGATCAGTTTTAACTCGCTTTCATTCTTCCATGTCATGCAGCAACTCAATGATAAACTCAAAAGCAAAATAAAACCAGAAGCTCTTTCACTCGAGAATGTGTTTGGCTCTTAAAAGAGCCTTTGTGTTGAGCAGTAGACGATCAGATGAGACGAGTTTATTTGGTGCTGGTGTATTTGGTGACGGCCTTCGTGCCCTCAGACACGGCGTGTTTGGCCAGTTCACCGGGCAGCAGGAGACGCACGGCGGTCTGGATCTCTCTCGATGTGATGGTCGAACGCTTGTTGTAGTGCGCGAGACGCGACGCCTCGCCGCCGATGCGCTCAAAGATGTCGTTGACGAAAGAGTTCATGATGCCCATCGCCTTTGAAGAAATACCCGTGTCAGGATGAACCTGCTTCAGCACTTTATACACGTAGATGGCGTAACTCTCCTTCCTGGATCTCCTGCGCTTCTTTCCTCCCTTACCGGCGCTCTTCACGACGGCTTTCTTCGATCCCTTCTTAGGAGCTGATTTAGCGGGTTCAGGCATGACTGCAGCGCAACAGAAAACTGCTTTATCCGCTCGTCTGATCTTCTACATGTATTTATCTGCAGCTCTATGCTAATATTCTCACATGTCGTGCGTCCTATCTGAACGCGTGTCTACATGATACTAAAGTGTATTGGACAGCTCAAACTATGACGGGCGGTTAAAGAGCCAATCACAGTCTTTAAAACATTAGCCCCACCCATCACTTCAGGTTTGAAAATCACACCCACTTTGCTTTAGTTTCCCGCTCGTTTTCATTGTAACAAAAGTTAATGTTCATTAAGTGTAAATAATGTGATTCTCTCTCAATATATGTTTTTCCATTCATAACAAACATTCGCAGAGATCAACAAAAACATTATTCGTTTAAATGCGGTCTGCCTGTTTTCCTCGTTTTGTGTTTCGTGTTATAACACACATTTCCACACATGCGCAGTTGTCATTCTGCCACAAACTAAATACTAGTAGCGGCTTTATAGCTTTTACGAGCAAAGAACCACTGAAGAACCATTTTTTAGAGTTTAAATTCTTATATTACTTCACAACTGTTTCTATTATTTGTTTGATCTGTCGTGCATGTGATTTTAAAGAGAATTACATTAATTTTCAACAGCATCACAATAAAGAAAACATTGTTGTGTCCTAATCCCAATGATGACTGGGTGAAATTTCTCAAGAAACTTATTCTTATTCAAAGGTATTATTTAAATTCACTTAATAAATGTCATTAAACTTATTTTACTTTGCAGAATGGACAAGAAGAACGTCAGTAAGTTCAGTGACAGACGGGTGTCACTGGGCTGCAAAGGTGGAAAACGAATAAAAATACATAAAGCAAATTAAAACACTTTCATCAGTTTAACAACACATGCCCGCAAACACTCACAACACAATACAAAAATGTGCTGTAAATACTCAATACAAAAACATGCTCGTAATTTAATAAAGTTTGCATGTACTAATCATAATAACCATATTAATCAAATTATTCTACTACAGTATGTTTTGTTTTCTTTGTATATTCATATAAGAAAGGCAGAAAGGTTTGTGTGCGGGTTAGCTTCAGGGGAAGTGTTACACCAAAGACCCTATAAAACACGTGTAATCAGAACTCTATTGCAGGAGATCATCTTTGAGAAAAGAGTTGTTTCTCTGGGTCGATGTCCAGTGAAAGAAAAGAATCTTCCAGAGAACTCTTGTTATCACACCTGAGACCACGGGTCTGCTCATCACTGGACCCACTGCACTATGATTACTGTCCTCAGGTTGAAGTAGATGATGTCATTAGGATCTACCCACAATCACACAGGGCTCAGGCACTCTGAGAGTCATGTTCTTTGACTTCTACAGAGCTTTTAATACCATTCAACCAGAATTACTTGAAGAAATCTGGAGGAAATGCAGGTTGGTGCATCAATGATCTCCTGATTATCTTACAGACAGATGGGAGTTTGTGTCACAGGAAGTGCTCAGAAACACACGTGCTCCTCAAGGAACTCTTTTGTCTCCATTTCTTTTTAAACTTCTGACTTCCACTACAACACAAAGCAATATCATTTACAAAAGTTCTCTGATGACTCTGCTGTTGTTGGGCAGGAGATGGAGGATAAAACTCTCATCTCAACAGCTTTGTGGAGTGATGTCAAGCTAATCACTTACAGCTGAATGTCACAAAATGTCACAAAAATATCAATACAGTAATATATTGTGATGTACAAACCTTTACTATAACAGCTGTTATAGTAAAGTTTGTGTTGGACTTTAATCAAAAACAGTGTTTCTAATGCTGTTAGTTAGCTACTAGCTAAAGCTACTTCTACAGGCTACAGAAATATAAACAACTGTGCTGCTCTCTCATAAACAATCATAATCATAATAATAAGCACACCGCTCCGGCCACTTAGTTTTAGTATTGAATTCTGAAGCGCTAAAATGCTAAAGCGTGAGATATCTTCCCGGATGAGGTCATCAGGTGAAAGGTCATCATGTAGGAGTGGGACATTTTATTTTTATTTACGGCTAAATTATTTTTCATAAATTTTACTAACATTGCCTTTAGAAAAGAGAGTGAAAAATAAATGTTTATACCTTAACAAAAAGGGCAATAGGGCATTATGGGGAAAAGGGGCAGGTGCTCAGGCACCCCCCCCCCTTCTGCATGTACCTGCATCCACAGACATATATATATTAACTAGACGCCACATTGGCCGCAATTTATTTGATAATAGAAAACACGACAAACGCTGAAACTATTTCTGAGAGAATATAAAAACTTTCTGAAGTCTGGACTCACAGCTGAATAGCGCTATCGCTATTAATAGACTCCTACTGCCATAGTGTCAACAAAATGTTTTAATGACCAAATACAAACAAAAATAACTTTTTAGTCTTACATGTGAAAGTGTTTAAAATTGTGTGGCGGCTTGTACAGCCTCAAGCAGCACATGAAACAGGCATTTTTCTCCAGTCCACTGATGAGAGTTATGGACACGTTGACCTGACTAAGATGGCGGCGGTGAAGATGGCGGAAGGCCATCAAACATCAGATTTAACCGCGCGGAGGAGCAGTGACGCAGCACAACTCACGTAAAGAATATAACTCCGCAAAGATATTACAGTTTAACATTTCAACATAAAATACCATAAAGACGCCAAACTTACAGATAGCAGCTTGAAATAAAAATGCATTTGTATGTTTATTTGCCTCTTTGAAGCTACAACATGTAATATTTGACCCTCAAGAGTAAAAGTGAAGTAAAACGGCTCATACTTCATGGAAGAACATGGAAGATGTTGTTGAGCTTCGGCTGAGCGGTGAGAAGCGGAAGCGCACGATATTCCGCGAATAAAAGGGAAAACATGTCTTTTAGTGGTTTTATATCATAATCAAAATGCAATAAAGATGTTCTTCATTTTATGGAATATCGTCGCTGAATCCGTTTGAACCTGAGGAGAGAATCTCCTCATTCAGCTCTTCCTCATCATCATTATCAAGCACTGAGGTAAATATTTCTCAACGACATACTCTAAAACATTAAAAACAACACAAATTAAACACGTGAAACAATGCAATTAAAAATAACAAAAGTTGTTTCTTCAAATATAAAAGTGAATCATGGTTTTATTCTTGTAAAAATGTAATAAGCTGTTTTGGGCAGATTGATTACCATTTATACACTGTTTACAATTCTGTGTGACTACAATGACAATAAAGATTTATTCGTTTGTTTGAAGTTTTACTACAAATATCACAGTTGCTATACTGAGACAACAGTAATGTGCTGTTTTATTCATAAATGAGCGTTTGTGTCTGATTATAGTCTTTACTTTAAACACAAAGTGCTTTTACATGAACAGAACACGAGAGAAAACGTCCCATAGATTATGACGTCATAAAGGTCGAATCTTTTGAGCTGTGCTGAAGTCAATATCAGTTCAAAACAGAGACGCGTCACAACATTCTACATTCTAGCGATCACAGAGACTTCACGAACACTTTTACTCTTCAGTGCTTTATCAGGATTTACACTCACTCACTTTACCAGTTTCAATCCAGTTTAAAGCGCTTTACACATCTGAGACTAACGAAGATACATTAACATTTAAAGTATCTGAATTCAGAATGTTTCAACAACATCTGAGACTACAGATGGAACCGACTGAAAACAGTAAGTACAACTTTTACACGTTAAGAAAACACTTGAAACTTTGTCACATAACTATAATAGTAAAGAAGATGTTAAGAGATCAAACTCGACACTGTTATTGTACAATATTGTATTGTTTTAATGTAAACAACTGATATAATTAACTGAAGATGTATAATATGATTCTTTGAAGGTGGTCGTGGAAAGAAGAGAAAAGCTGCTGAAGCTTTTCCTGAAGATGAAGCAGTTCATGACTTTACTAACAAGAGCCAGCAGGAGCTGAACCCTAAAGGTAAGTGTAAATGTGCTTTATCATAGCTGAACATGTGACATTTCATTTAACTAATAGTTAATAATGACAAACTAATTAAACATTATACTGTAATTCTTTCCATAAGGCCGTGGACAAAAGAGGACAGCCGATGAAGCTGATCTCTCTAAAGAGGACGGGACAGCGTCAGGCTTAAAGAGAGCGAGATATCTCTCTAATGATGATCCAGAACCTTTAACAGGACCGTCTGGAATCACACAATCTGCTCCAGAAACACCTGCTGTGGAGCTAAACCCTTACGGTAGGTCAACTGTCAATATCATTTAAACAATCTGTATTTAGTAACATTCACACACACTTTTTTGTCATTTAAAATATAAAAATCTTAACTAAATATTTTAGTATTTTCTTTGTACAGATTAATTTAATTAATTGTTCATAATTACAAACATTGTATTGTGTAATTCACATGGTATTGTAATTCTTTTGAGAAGGTCGTGGACAGAAAAGGAAAGCAGCTGAAGCTGATCTTTCAGAAGAGGACGGGACAGCGACGGTTCTGAAGAGAGTCAGATATGAGTCTGATTTCGAGTCAGAGCCTTTAGCAGGACCGTCTGGGATCACACAGACTACAACAGCTGCTTCATCTGAAGGTTAGTCTCTTATAACATAAGCCTGCGTTTCTCATATCAAACTCTCATTTATTCACGTAACAGAGCTGTAAAATGCTGTTAGAAAAGTTTAGAGTTTGTAGGTTTTGAGACAGTCAATGAATCATACAGAGACTGTAATGCACGAGTACTAATTGAACAAAAACATCACATCATCATGTTAATACATATATTAGTTGAGTAATCAATAAAATGTGTTACAGAAGCAGAAGAAGAGGGCAACGAAGAAGAGGGCAACGAACATGACGGCAACGAAGATGAGGGCAACGAAGATGAGGGCAACGAAGAAGAGGGCAACGAAGAAGAGGGCAACGAACATGACGGCAACGAAGATGAGGGCAACGAAGATGAGGGCAACGAAGAAGAGGGCAACGAACATGAGGGCAACGAAGAAGAGGGCAACGAAGATGAGGGCAACGAAGAAGAGGGCAACGAACATGAGGGCAACGAAGAAGAGGGCAACGAACATGACGGCATCGAAGATGAGGGCAACGAAGATGAGGGCAACGAAGAAGAGGGCAACGAACATGACGGCAACGAAGATGAGGGCAACGAAGATGAGGGCAACGAAGAAGAGGGCAACGAACATGAGGGCAACGAAGAAGAGGGCAACGAAGAAGAGGGCAACGAACATGAGGGCAACGAAGAAGAGGGCAACGAAGAAGATGACAACGAAGAAGATGACAACGAAGAAGATGACAATGAAGAAGACGACAATGAAGAAGATGTTTATGATTATCTTTTAAATGCAAATTTAATGGCTGAAGAAGACAACAACGAAGACGATGATGATGATGATGATGAAGCTGTCCAAGAACCTCATCCTGTCGCTTTGCCAGCACCTGGTGGGTTCATCATCTGTATTATTTTGGTTTATGTCAAAAATCTGTCCTGTTTTTCACTCTTCCACATTCTCTATTATGTTAACATGTTGTGTTTGTGTGTTCTTCAGGGTTGTTTAACCTCCGGTATGAAGTGTTATGGGATGAGCTGCTGGGAACGGGAGCGAATGGTTGGGTTTATGGTGGAGTCCGCAGAATTGATGGCCGACAGGTAACTGTCACATTATTGACTTAATCTTGTGCTCTTGTGTTGAGATCAAAACATACAGACTGTAGATGATCCAGAAACTCAATGATATCTTCTTTTGCAGGTGGCAATCAAGTTTGTTCATGTATTGGAAGACAGACATGATGAGGAAAGATATGCTGTGGTGAGTTGCAGACACCTGATGAATACATCTTTAGTTGTTTCAGTGTTAATGAAGCTTAGTGACATCACTTAGTTATTAACAACAGTTATTTACAAGAGAATGAGTGAAATGAAAATGTTAAATCATCTAACCTTCTTTCTCTTTGCTTTTTTCTAGCCTGGGGTTCCCTCGCCTGTATTTCATGAAATAGGGATGATGCTGGAAATGCAAATGGAACCTCCACCATGCCCTAATATAGTAGCCATGCTTGACTGGTTTGAAGGTTACCCCGGTTACATCGTGGTAATGGAACGGTTGGCTGAACCCTGGGTGAGGTTGGACCAATATTTCAACGAGAACCACTACAAGCTGAGCGAGAGAGTATGCCGGGACCTGTCACGCGAGTTACTGAAGGCTTTCATTCACTTCAGTAACAACAGGATAGAGAATCAACATATCAATAACCACCACATCATGGTCAACAGAGACCCTGAGCTGAAGATCATCGACTTTAGATACAGCACAAGAATCGATATGACAGACATCGAAGGGCATCAAATCTGTAAGTCATGAATCTTACTGTATTGTCAGAATGTGTAATTGTTAAAAATCTCATACATTTGTGAACCCATAATGGCACACACAACTAGAAATGACTGTGATTCTAGATTTACTCTGATGTTATTTGACATCTGGCGCTCACTGATGACTTCAGCAAATGATGTGGATGAGTTGTTTTACTAAAGCATGATGTCGATCTCTTTATAGGTGGGGGGTATCATGAGGATCGTTACTATCGTCCAAGCTACCTGCATGATATACACTCAGGATCTGAAGGAGTTTTGGCTTGCTTGACCAAACGGACTATTCTATAGGTGAGAGAAAAAGCACTAACTCTATAAAATATAACATTCTTCAGATGATTGGATTATTGTTTTAATACAATCTCACTCTAATAAATAACATGACTGTTCTCTTTTCTTTGAACCCACAGAATTCAGATCCTTCTATAGACTGTGCCCAATCTTGGAGATGTGATGCATTAGAGGATTATTTGGAGCATCCCTGGATGGCCAATGATGAATGGATCGATGATTAAGATGAAAGTGACTAAGAGCTGCAGCACACAACTAGGATTTTACAGTTGTAATTACAATTATTCAACCCCATTGCAACAATTCTACAGACGCTTACTCAAGAAGAAATGAAGAAAAGTCTTTCGCTGCAGGCATCTTTAGGTCTTAGTCGAGCATCTTTCTGCTGTTATGAGCTGCTGCAGACCAGATGCATAGCCATACATGAGCTTCTGACAGCGTTCCTGAGCAATCCCAGCTCATTCCCTCATCATCAACGATCCAGATCAGTGATATTCTTGGGTTTGCGTGTTTGCAGCCACGCCTTTTAAATCTCACCAGAGATTTTCTTTGGTCAGATCAGCTGACTGTGATGCAGAATCTTTCAGGACTTCTTCTGCAATCCAGACTTGCTTAAATTTGAGGTAACGTCTTCCTCACACTTCTCCTGATACATGAATGAATTCATTTGCCCTTCACATACTACAGATTTTTACACTTTTATTACACTTCTTTCTTCTTCCCTCCAGGCGCATACGCTGAACCATAATGCACAAAATCCTCATCCTTATTCATATTCCTATTCCTCAATCATATTCATTTGATTATAAGCATATTGCAGCAGACCTTTCCTGTCCTTTTGCTGTTCTGAAAAGCTTCTGTTCAAACTGAAAGCTCAATGTGGCTTCAGGTCTCTCGAGGACTTTTCTGAACCTGCCTTTCAGAAATCTACTTGCCTCCGTTGATATCTTTCTTTATGTGTGCCGTCCAGGTGGAGTAACCGCTGTTCCTTTAACTCCTTTAACTTGAGAACTGTCCATCCAGCGGTGTCTCTAGAACAGTGCTTCCCAAACTGTAGGCCACGGCCCCCCGGTGGGCCGTAGCGGTATTGCAGGGGGCCCGTAGCAAGGCTAAATCAAAATATTAAAACAATTAAAATATTCTAATTGTTATAAATTATGATCCCCCACCTGCTTGTTGCACAAATAAAAAAACATAAAAACATTTTCCCCTCATTATAGCGAGGGACATCAAATCCTTAACAGCTGTAAAGCAACATCAACTGGATCAGACTGTGGGACTGTTTTTTACTAAAACTGACAAAGTTTACATCGTTCCTCTGTTTAAATGTAGATGTTTTTAGGTTTTATTTTTTTAAATACATAGTTATGTATTTCATTGCAATAGAATTGTGAACTATGCAGAAGCTTCTCTTACACACTTTGATGCAATATAATTTTAAATAGTATGCAGAAAGAATGTAGTGTTTTGTGTTTAAATATCTTTGTAAAGAATGTTTGCATCATCTTACTTTTACCAGAATATAACAAAATATTACATTTTATAGTAGTTCTCATAATTCACATGAAATTCTTATGAACTGGTTATAAATGTTGATAATTTGTGCAAAGATACAATTTGCTTTATTAAATTTATCTAATATACAAATATATCTTGTATCTATATACAATCAATCTATATATTTTTGAACAAAGCGGTGTGTGTGGTGCGGTGGGGTCGTGGAGCTTTTGCTATGTTTTTGGGGGGCCTTACCCCTCTGAAGTTTGGGAAGCTCTGCTCTAGAAAGATTCAGCGTTATCTCTTCATGTCCTCTTCATTGTATGATCTCTTACCTTTGGTCCATTCTTTTTGACTTAGTTTGCCAAGTCCTTCGAAAGTCTAATCCTCCCAACACAATTCCTCTGATGCCATTTTCCAATGGGGTTGAATCATTTACAACTGTATATTTATGTGTACAACACCCTGCAGGAAGATGAACATTATTGCCGCTTTAATATGAATCAGAAGAAGAAGAAGAATTCAAGCTCCCGGCAGTTAAAGATTGTGGCAAATAAAAATAAACAAGCCCTCACAAAGTCAAAGATATACTCTCTGTGTGAATATTATATATATAGAGCTGTGTTGTGTTTCCCAAAATCATTTAAGATTAAAACACATTTAAAAATCAACTTTAGCATCACGAGGGGACAGAGTTATGTGCTTATCTGTACGTGTGCGTGAGAGACTTTCTCTCATAGCTTTATATAGAGTGAATCAATTATAAAAATATCACAGCAGTGGTGGTTTGGTGGCTACGGGGTTTTTTTGTGTTCAGTTGTTCTGTAGCTAACCTTACAGAACAATTACACAATTTGTCTAATTTTAAAATAATGTTGTAACAAACCTTGAGATTTAATAAATAAAATTTGAGCTTTGAAATTATGTTTCTTGAAAGAATAAAAAATAAAATGGTAATTGCAGCAATATTATGAATGCAAATAATTGTTTTCTATTTGAATATATTTCAAAATAAACTAAAAAAAGAGGTAAATTTGCACCATCATCCCAGCTCACACGTTTGACAATTTAACATCACACATTTAAACATTAACAGGCTGAAATGAGAGTTTGGATTTTTTTTTTATATATAAAAAAAGGATTGATGTCAAAATACAATGCTGACTTGGCATTATGATGAAAGAAGTAATGATTTACTGCTAGAGAAACACAATTACTGAAGAAAAGATAAAGAAGAACAGAAAAAAACAATGTAAGTGTAATACTTACTGTAGACCGTGTACTGCAGAGGTTCTCCAGCTTTTGGAACCAAAACCTTCCCTAAGCATCCCCTATGATGTGGCACGGGTATGTATTGCATATGAACTATGTAATGTTATCACACAACAACAATAATAATAGGAATCAGAATCACATTTACTGCCAAGCAGAGTTTCCTTGTTTAAGAAACTTGTTTGCAAAAAGAATTTCAAATTTTCACTCATCCAAGTAATGACCCAAGGAAGAAGGGGCATTTCTGGATCATGTCGTCATAGTTTTACAGTGTTTTTTCCATCTTCACTTCTGACAGACTGTCCCTGTAAGACACATCATTATAGTAAATCATGTTACTGTCCTGTTATCAGAAATGTTGCTGTCATCAAATTCAACATGACCTCACGCTGTCTTACAGTATAGTGCCTCCTCAGTTTAAACAGGTTTTTTATGTTCTACTGTGAATAACATACGTTTGTGACACTTTTACATCATTACATTCTGTTTTTATTTACATTTTACAAAGTGGGGAATAAAATGAGGGAAATAATAGATATAAAATCTATAAAAAATGGAAAAAAGTCAACACTGTCATTCGCTGTACATTGGTGGTACATTTTACAATACAAATGCAAATCTACAATACAAAAATACAGATACAAATAAGATTCACAATACAGATTAGCCTATAATAAACTTCATTATCAAAATTCATTTTCGTGTGGAAATTATCATTCATGCTTACATTTTAATGTCTTTTACAGCAAGTTATTTTTTAATTTCATTACATTTCTTTCTTAAATCCTTAAATGAATAATGGTAAGCTGTTTTTGGGCGGATTGATTAGCATTTATACAGTTTTTATACTGTGAACACTACAATCAGCAGTAGTATTTATGTAAATGACATGGAATGGGAAGATTTGATTGATTATTTCTTGTTATAGGTCAGCTTCTGTAAGCCAAATTAAACACCTGACCTAAAAAGACATTATAATAAAGGATGATAATAAAGTAGTTCACTGTTACTACAGCCTGAGTCTATAAAGCCTTATAATTGCCTATAAATCACAAGTGTTATTCAATTAATAATATATATATATATATATATATGTTTCATGACAGTATCGCAACAATACTATAAACTCTCGCAATTCATAACCAGGTACATTGAAACACAAAGGGGCATTTTGAAACCTTTCTGAATCCGTGTATGAATCTGTCACGTGGTGTAGGTGTGCGCGTAACGATGCTTCTGACGTCATCGCTCACGTGATTTTAATAGAACGCATCAAACAGCGCTTCATTGTTTTTGCACAGACGCTTTGAAGTTTTGGTGTCATGTGTAACATCAATACTGTAATGTTTGATCAGGATTTAATCCATTTCAAGTGTTTCACACATCAGAGACTGACAAAGAATCATGTGATGCTGCTGAGCAGATTATGAAAGCGATTATGAACGTTAAAACACTTGAAAATATGTCACATAACTATAATACTAAAGAAGATGTTAAGAGTTAGTTCATCTGTGTTAAATAGAAACGTTGCAATATTGAGTTTTTGTAGTGTAAATATTATTTCTTAATCATAATACCGATGAAAAAACAAATATGATTGAGTTAGAGTAGTAAACTGAACATTTATATTCTTTTTACGTGGTGGTTTTGGACACTGTAAGGCGTTTTGTCCTGTTTTACTCTTCCGTGTTCTCTATTGTGTCAGGTCAGTGTATGTGTTTACATGTTTGTGTGTTTCATCAGTGTCTTTCAGTCTCATGTATGACGTGTTTTGGTACAGAATTCATTGGTTTTCACAGAATTAACAGGTAACAGTCGCAGTGTTTATGTGTGTATAGATCAAAACATACAGACTGTAAATGATGCATAAACAGTTTTTATTGTTACAAAATATATACACACACATATAGAGTATGTAATATGTAAAACGTAAAAAATAATAGTTTGGAAAGTGCATTTTTTAATGCAGTTTTCCAGACAGGACTGAGATTAAATCAGGACATTTAAGTAGTTTTACAAACATGTCTTACTACTAAAGCATTGCTGCTGAGACAAAACAATGACACGGATATATTTTATAGATATGTTGGGACGTGTCGTGCCTGGTCTCTCTGATGTTGGGGATGATGTCTGAAGTAAGGTGTTATTTCCAGATTTGAGTTAAAAGTATGTAATATGGGTTGACTTGAACGCAGCATTAGCCTCACGTTTGTCCCTCATTAGCTTCATGATTTATTTATTTATTTGTCAAAAATAAAACACATTCATCATTCAGTAACATTATTAAATGTGCTTTAAGCGGTGGGGTTTTTCTTTTGGCAGACATTCACAGTTTAATAGGTTGACATAAACGCCGTACCTTTCACATCGAGCTCCTCGCACAGTTTTTTTGCGAGATTGTTGTGATTGATCTTCTTTAAAGTCGACACAGTGAGTTCTACAGCACCATTTGTGTGATAGCGATCAATCATACAGCTCACAACATCACATCTCTTTTTATTCTCCAGTTTGCTGTTGGAGATTTTGAAGTTATCCACACCTTCAGCCAGATGCCACGTGAATAGTTTAAGATCCTCTGACTTTAGTTCATCGAGATACTTCAGGAGGACATCACACACCGCGTTGATCTGTCTTCATCTAATGTAAGAAGTGTGAGACGTCAATACATTATTTGATATATTTTTAATTTTAATATTTTTTCTTTATATTTTGCAAAGACACTGGTGTTAACAATAATTCAGGATCACACTGTTTTGTGTTGCACGTGCACATACAGAACACAATATGCAGTTAAAAGTGCAGTGAGTCAAACTTGAGCATCACAATATCAAGTAAAATAATCAGCATTTACTTCTTACCATCTGAGCTGTAAGATTCTCTGCGTCCATCTGCAAAATTAGGCAAATAAATTCAAAACAAATAAAATTTCATTATGAAATCAGTTTTTTTACTTTGTTACTTACCAACAGCGCAAGCTATCGGTCTGTAATCACCTAGAGCAAAAGAGAAAAACAAGAGATTATAAGAAAGAGAAGTAAAGCTAATGCTAATGCACTTGTAGTGGAGACTAGAGAGTTTTTGGACATCTGCAACCAAAGCTAAATGATTAGATCAGATATACAGTCTTCAAGCAGTTCAGAGACTAAAGATGTGAAATATGTTTACAGATGCAGAGATTTCAATGGCAGTGCTATAGAGTAATTCTGTGGTCAGGAAGATTTCAAATGTTTTTCTCAATGAATTTTCACTTCATAAACGGTTAGATGCACTGCTTTCGATTCTGATCGGTCCAAAACTAAAGCAGTTTGTCATGCCTTCCTACAATATAACACAAGACACTGAATAGTGTAAACGTTTCAGATGAAATCTCACCTTCACGAATAGAGACATCCCATAAAATGTCATTAGATTTCCTCTGACATCAGCTGGAGACAGAAGTCCTTCTTTTGGAGATTTCATAAATACTTCAAAGAAATTCAGACTGTACATGAGCTTAAAATTCTAATGAAGAGAAATGAAATGATCAGGGATGAATAGAATAGTATTGTATATAGAACAGAAACAAGAATAATAAAATGTCTTGTTTATTTATACTACAGGACAAAGTCATAAAAGTGATTATCTTTTATAAAACAGATTAGCAGTTGATTTTACCTCGCAGCGTGATTTCAGAATTACACTTAGATTTTTTCCTCTTCTTCGGCAAGTTTTAAGTGTAAACCAGCTGTTCATCTGAAGAGAGCGTTGAAGTCTCGGCTTTGGGATGAACAGCTCTTTATTTTCTTCTCTTTCAACAGCCTACATAAAGAAGAAATGTCCTGCATTTCATATAACACAATACATCAGACTATCATTAACAGTTTTGAAAATAAAAGTACCTCTTTCATCTTCTTGTCAGATGGAATCAGGTAGACATGAAGCGTCAGGTGAGATTTCACAGTCTGATAGATCAGTGTTTGACAGTGATAATTCACAGAGAATCCAAACTTTAACAGGAGACCTCTCGCTGAGAAGGTGTTGTCCAGAAGTTTGGCATGAAATCGAAAGTTAATTCACATTTCTCCAACGAATATCCGCCATCCTCAAGCGTGGAAGAACTGTCACTCGCATCCTCCGACATTACCTCCACCTGAAACACATTACGCTTATTAAAACCTGTTACTTATTTCACTCTTCACTTTAATATTTCATACATGAATTTTAATCTAATCGTGACAAACTAAATATTAATTGAATGGTCTAAATTCAAGATTAAATATTTGTCCGTTTTCAACAATAAACATAGACTTACACGTTACTGTTGTTTTTAAAAATACCTTAAATTAATAATAATTAATAATAATAATTAATAAAACAAAATTTTAGTTTGTATTAGTTTGCCATTTTCATGTCTTTGCTTAATATGTGCAGTGACGGATATCAGGTTAATTTGGTTAAACTGTACCTAAACAGAGAAAGTGAGGTAGATAGACAGCCTTGACTTCTCCTGAGATGACGTTAATATCCATCAAAGGACCGCAGGGTGTACAATTCACTTCATGAAAAACATCATTGACACTTTCCCAATCACACGTGTGATACTCCAGCTTAACATCATCAGAACATTCAACACGAAGACCCGTTCTCATGCATTCATAACGGCCTGATGAAAGATTCAGTCTGATGGAAAACAACCTCATGATCATCACTTTAACACTTGATAAATCAATATAAAGTCATTTTAATCCGGCACCTGTACTTCATCATCTGTGCATCATCAGAGATGTTCGAGGGTTCCGTCAAGGCCCAATCAAACAAATCCTGTCAAAATATCAATAACCTCTCAAATAAAAATAAACTGTCCAATTATAAGATTTTTATTTACATGTCTTGGCTGTTTAGACTTCTATAAGACTAAGTGATCTTTTAGTATTTACATTCTCAACAAAAACAAAATTCACATTCATTTAGAAGTTTTTATTCATCTTTATTCAATGTATTCTCTTACGTATGTATTTCACAATAGCATCACTTTATCTTGAGCACATTGGACAACTAAGAAATAGAACAACTTCTCGTCCTCGCAAGATTAGTTTAGTTTAAGATACTCAACAAACAAATTACAGTGAAATTATATTTGTATTGTAGATTTGTATTTGTATTGAAGAAATTTTTTTATTTTTTTTTGGCATACCCCGCAATGGGGTACAAGTTGTACCCCTGGGGGCGCAAGAGCTATGGTGAGGGACGGCCCATGTAAGTGTTTTTTTTCTACTATGGTAATTTACATAGGAATTTTGCATTGAGCATAACTCCAAGATCACAATGTCATAGAGACATGGGGCTCATTTTACTCAGACAACCAATCAGACTCTCAGGATCATTATGAAGCTGGCAAGCCACGCCCTAGCAACCATTTAGAGCACCCTAGCAACTGATCCCATAGACTGCCATTATAAGGCCCAGATGGATATCTTTGGATCACAGTGTCATAGAGACATGGGGGTGGGCTCGTTTGACTCGAGGCAGCAAACAGCCAATCATGAATCACCATCGACACTTCCTAGGCACACCCTAGCAACCATTATTGACCACCCTAGCAACCCAAACCCAAACAGGCATATCTTCAGATCTGAACATCATAGAGACATGGGTGTTGGATTATATCATTCATACTGACAAGCAGGCTTTGGAGTATCATCATTGGCAGCTGCCAAGCCACTTCCTAGCAACCAAACAGAGTACCCTAGCAACCATTTAGCAAGTCCTATATCTTTGCTTCAGAATATCGTATAGACATGGAATTTGCTTCTTTTGACTCGTGCTAGCAAATAGGACTGCTAGGCATGCTACACATGCTAGCAATAAAAGGCTACATGCTAATAATGATTAGCTAAGTGTTAAATCAGGCTAAAATCACCATAGTAATGATCTGTGGTGCCTTGTGCCGAGTTTTGCCACTGCAAGCACCACTCACATTTTCTTCAGGAAATGTACATGTCTAGTTCTTCTTACTATTGTGACTCGATATGTAAGCAGATGTACTATAACATATTTGTTGTATTAATGATGTAATATTCCATGTATATTCTGTGTTAGCAGTTGCTATCATGTTTATACACGCGAAACTATAATGACTCAGCACCTATTACTGATTGTTTTTGGAAACTAATTTGCTTTATTTGTTTTATTATAGAACCACACACACACAACACACACACACACAAACCCATTAGATATATGACGAATGTCCTGAATCACACTCAGCATTGTCAGCACATCCAGCCTGTCATATCACGGAGGAGCACCGCTATTCTGCGGACATCTACCGGATTAAAGTTTCCGTGTAGAGGGATACAACGAGTCATCTGTTTACAGCGATCCATTTGGGAGTAGATTTTTCCCTGAAACTATTGGGACTTTTCTCCGAACTGAAACTATTTCACTGCACTACATCTAAGTATATCTGTATTTTTGACTACTTTCATGCATACTGTTTATTATTGTGATTGTTATTGTTATGCAGGCCTGCAGTTTGTTTTATTTACATTAATGGTTATGTCTATATGGGATTTAACATTGTGAAATCAGTTACATCCTTCGTGTAAACAATACATAGAGTGAAATCATATAGCATCTGGTTCTTTACTCCTCTCTTGGTCACTGGACATTAATTAGGTATTTAGCCTTCTAAAGGGGTACCGTAATAGTAATCAGTGCATCTTACAGTCTCTCAAACAGTAATGCTGTTTTATAAATGAAATATTCACGCTGTTTAATGCAGTAGCAGATCATAGAACTGGAACAGTTTCAAGAGACCTTTGACAATTAATACTGTTTCACAATCAGACACCAATAAAACCAGCAGGATCCTGTCATCTCTTCCAGTGTTAAATCACACCTCATTTATTTATATTTCTACTACTTGAACAGACTTTCAGCCAGTTTAACAAAATATACAGTACCAGTCAAAAGTTTGGAAACAAACTTCCTTTCACTTTAGAATAGCAGTAAACTCATGAAAATCATGAAATAACACAACTGTGACTGTGGAAATTATGTTGTGACTAAAAGCATGTACAATAACTGAACACTATATTATATTTGATCATCTTCAGTCACACTTTGTGTAGAATTATTAAAATCATCTTCTTCATATTTTATCATCTCAGATAAAATGAGGTCTCAACCTGAGAAGATTTTAAACAGAAATGAAGAAATTTCTAGTAAAAATAAAATTGTAGTTTCTAAATAAAAGAAATTAATATGTTGACTCACATATATATTTGTCTACAAAAGTAAATTCAGATGTTGAAATATTCAGATTTTTAAATCATGAGAAATATTTTTGTCAGTCGTGTTTTGAACATTTGACTGGTACTGTATGTGAAAACTTTTGCTGTAGCTTCGATACACAATCATAAAAACAGATGGTTTGTGTAAGTCGTCATTCTCGTCCACTCACCTTTAACTCAGAACAGCTCTTACAGTTGAATGGTAGTTCAACACAATCAATATCTGAAACTGATAAAGAAGAATCAAACAATGAACTAAATGTTTAAAGATACAGAACACACAGAGCGCCGCGTAACGGCTCACACGCGATACAGAGAGAAAAGATACAGAACACACAGAACCTGCGTAACGCTCACACGCATACACAGAGAAAAAGATACAGAACACACAGAACGCATCGTAACGCTCTCACGCATACAGAGAGAAAAGATACAGAACACACAGAACGCATGCGTAAAAGCTCCTGCGTACACAGAGAAAAGATACAGAACACACAGAGACGCCGTAACGCTCACCTGCATGCACAGAGAAAAGATACAGAACACACGTAGCGCTTCACCGCGTACAGAGAGAAAAGATACAGAACACACAGAGCGCATCGCATGGCGGCTCACGCGTACACAGAGAGAAAGATACAGAACACACAGAACTGCAACGTGGCAGCTCCTGCGTGCACGAGAGAAAGATACAGAACACACAGAAGCGCCGCGTAAGCGGCTCACACGCATACACAGAGAAAAGATACAGAACACACAGAGCGCCGTAACGCTCACGCGTGCACGGAGAGAAAAAGATGCAGAACACACAGAACGCATCGTGAACGGCTCACGCATTACAGAGAGAGAAAGATACAGAACACGTGCGTAGCGGCTCCTGCGTTACAGAGAGAAAAGATGCAGAACCTGCGTGGCGGCTCACCACGCGTGCAGAGAGAAAAGATACAGAACACACAGAACGCGTAATAACGGCTCCTGCGACACAGAGAGAAAAGATACAGAACACACAGAACACCGTGGCGGCTCACTGCGTTACAGAGAGAAAAGATACAGAACACACAGAACGCACGTGGCGGCTCACCGCACACAGAGAGAAAAGATACAGAACGCACAGAGCGCATGCGTAGCGGCTCACCGCGTGCACAGGAAAAGATGCAGAACACACAGAACGCGCGTAACGCAGCTCACCGCGTTACAGAGAAAGATACAGAACACACAGAACGCTTCACCTGCGTGCACGAAAAGATGCAGAACACCGCGTTAGCGGCTCACGCGTACACAGAGAAAAGATACAGAACACACAGAGCGCATGCGTGGCGGCTCACGCGTCGCATGGAGAAAAGATACAGAACACACAGAACGCGCGTAGCGGCTCACCTGCGCTACAGAGAGAAAAGATACAGAACACACAGGCATGCGTAAGCGGCTCTGCCGCGTGCACAGAGAGAAAGATACAGAACACACAGAACGCACGTAACGCCTCACGCATACAGAAGAGAAAAGATGCAGAGCGCACAGAGCGCATGCGTAAGCGCTCACGCGATACACAGAGAGAAAAGATGCAGAACACACAGGAGCGGCTCACCGCGTGCATGGAGAAAAGATACAGAACCGCGTAGCGGCTCACACGCGTTGCCAGAGAGAAAAGATACAGAACGCTGCGTGGCGACTCCTGCGCATGCACAGAGAAAAGATGCAGAACACACAACGCAGTGGCTCACCGCGTGCACAGAGAGAAAGATACAGAACACACGAACGCATATGGCGGCTCACGCGTACACAGAGAAAAGATACAGAACACACAGAACACACGTGGCGGCTCACACGTTACACAGAGAGAAAAGATGCAGAACACACAGAACGCACGTGGCGGCTCACCGCGTCGCATGAGAGAAAAGATACAGAACGCACAGAACGCACGTGGCAGCGGCTCACGTCGCGATGAGAGAAAAAGATACAGAGCGACAGAACGCATGCGTAACGGCTCACACGCGTCGCATGGAGAAAAGATACAGAACGCAACGTGGCGGCTCACACGCGTTACACAGAGAAAAATGATGCAGAACACACAGAACGCGTGAACGGCCTGCACGCACACAGAGAAAAGATACAGAACACACAGAACGCGACGTAACGCTTCACACGCGTGCACAGAGAGAAAAGATACAGAACACACATAACGCTCACACGCATACACACAGAGAAAAAGATGCAGAACACCGCGTAACGGCTCCTGCGTGCACAGAGAAAAAGATACAGAACACACGCGAATTAGCGGCTCGCGTTACTGGAGAGAAAAGATACAGAACGCACAAGAACGTATCGCGTGCTCACACGCGTTAACAGAGAGAAAAGATACAGAACGCACAGAGAGCGCACGTGGCGGCTCACGCGCGTTACTGGAGAGAAAAGATACAGAACACACGTAGCGACTCCTGCGTGCACGGAGAGAAAAGATACAGAACACACAGAACACACGCAACGCGACTCACACGTTACAGAGAGAAAAGATACAGAACACACAGAACGCATCGTAACGGCTCACGCACACAGAGAGAAAAGATGCAGAACACACAGAACACACGTAACGCTCACACGCATACAGGAGAAAGATACAGAACACACAGAACGCACGCGTAAGCGGCTCACACGCATACAGAGAGAAAAGATGCAGAACACACAGAACGCGTAAGCGGCGCTCACACGCATACAGAGAGAAAAGATACAGAACCACGTAACGGCTCACACGTGCACAGGAGAAAGATACAGAACACACAGAACGCACGTGGCGGCTCTGCCACATACATACAGAGAAAAAGATACAGAACACACAGAACGCACGTACGCGGCTCACACGCATTACCTGAGAAAAAGATACAGAACACACAGAACGGCACGCGTGCACAGAGAGAAAAGATACAGAACAATAACGCGTGGCGGCACACGCGTACAGAGAGAAAGATACAGAACACACAGAACGCACGTGACGCCACACGCATTTACAGAGAGAAAGATACAGAACGACGCGCGCCGGCTCATTACACCGAGGAAAGATACAGAACACACAGAACGGCTCACGCACCACCCACAGAGAGAAAGATACAGAACACACGCGGCTCGCATTACACAGAGAGAAAGATACAGAACGCAGAACGCGCGTGGCGCCACACGCGCAGAGAGAAAAGATACAGAACACACAGAACGCATGCGTGAACGGCTCACCGCGTTGCACAGGAGAAAGATACAGAACACACAGAACGCATGCGTAACGGCTCACACGTGCACAGAGAGAAAGATACAGAACACACACAGAACGCATGCGTGGCGGCTCACCGTGCACAGGAGAAAAGATACAGAACGCACGTAACGAATTTCGCACTCACCACGCATTTGCATAGAGAAAAGATACAGAACGCACACGCACCGGCTCACCGCGTTTTACAGAGAAAAGATGGAGAACACACAAAACACACACAACGCACACGTGCGCCTCACACGCATGCACAGAGAAAAGATACAGAACGCACGTAACGCTCACACGTACACAGAGAGAAAAGATACAGAACACACGTGGCGCCTCTGCATACACAGAGAAAAGATACAAGGCAAGCGCATGCATTATCGGCTCACCGCATACAGAGAGAAAAGATACAGAACGCACGTGCGTCGCGGCTCCACGCGATACACAGAGAGAAAAGATACAGAACACAACGTGGCGCTCCTACACGTACACAGAGAGAAAAGATACAGAACGCGACAGAACGCACGTAACGGCTCACACGTTACACGAGAAAGATACAGAACGCCAGAACGCACGCGTAACGCTCAGAACGCGTGCGCGAAGAAAGATACAGAACACACAGAACGCATACGCACGCGCTCCACACGCATACAGAGAAAAGATACAGAACACACAGAATGCGTAAACGGCAACTCCACACGCACACAGAGAAAAAGATACAGAACACACAGAACGCACGTGGCAGCACGCACGCAGAGAGAAAAGATACAGAACACACAGAGCGCGCACGTAACGGCTCACACGATCACGCAGAGAGAAAAGATACAGAACACACAGAACGCACGTAACGCTCACACGTACACAGAGAGAAAAGATACAGAACACACAGAATCGCATGCGTAACGCCACACGCATACAGAGAGAAAAGATGCAGAACACACAGAACGCACGGCTTCACACGTTGCACAGAGAGAAAAGATACAGAACACACGTGAACGCTTCACACGCATGCACAGAGAGAAAGATGCAGAACACACGTAACGCTCACACGCATACGAGAGAAAGATGCAGAACACATTAGCGGCTCACACGCGTGCGCTGGAAAAGATACAGAACACACAAAACACACAGAACACACGTAACGCTCACACGTACGCAGAGAGAAAAGATACACATGTAACACATCTAAAGACTTCAGTCAGTGTATGATTGTCGTGTTTCTTCATTAATCAATCACTGATGAAAACACATGCAGACTGATTGAAAAGTGTTTAGATGAAAAAAAGTAAAAAGAAAAAAATGCAGTTGTAGTTTTAGAAAAAGGGGATATAATAATGAAATATTATACAAATTAAATCTGGTGTTCAATAATTATTTCACTAATAAGATAATTTCATGAAAACAAATGGATATGTTTACGTTACCTTGTGATTGAACATCAAATATGTTTTCCAATAATGTAGGAATGTCAAGATCGTTTCTTGATTCTTCTGTAAATCGTTGTGTCATTTCTTTCCAGTGCTTGATGAATTCTGAAGTAGAAGATATTTCAGTTAATCTATATTTTCTCTGTTCTTATTTTTTAATCATTTAAGACAACTACTATCTAAAACGAACTGATGTGTAACACTAAATACACGTTAAAATGAGAATGTGTATAAAGAGAATGTAAATGTCTTTCTATGGATCATGCAAAAGACATTCTTTGTCATTTGTTTGTACATACACACTGAACTCAATACCTTGCCTCATATTAACATCAAAACGTATCCGTGTCACAGACACTGAAACACAAGACAAACATTTTCTTGAATATTTCTGACACTCATTTGAGAAGAAACATGAAGGCTTTATTAAATGAGCGTCTTACCGCTGGAGGCACACGGCTGAACAGGACCTGACATTGTTTTCATCACTTTTATTCCTGTTTTAATAATGTCGTGTATTGTTGAGACATCAGACGAATCACTTTCACCGCTCGTGTGTTTCTCATGATGGGCTTTTATCAATGATTCTGTGATTCTTTTTATTGCTCTCTTTCTCTTAGAAAAGCCGCTATGGATATGAAACAGGTCAGAAAGAAAATGAAACTGTTTTCAATCTTCTTTAAATTTGACAATTCATATTCACTTAATAGTTTTTAAATAATATGTTATTAATATTTTAACAGAAGTGTAAGCTAATAATATAAACCAACACAATAGCAAGGTGGTGAATTTATACGGGTTATACAATCTCATTTATATTTGTGACTGTCTATGAAAACCAGGCAAAAATCTGGACATCAGATTCTGAGATAATGAGTGTCAAAGTTTATCAAAATATCACTATGATTTCAATCTTTGACATGTCATTAGTTACTCAGTCATATTTTCACAGAATATTCTTTACATTATGTAGGATGATTTTATGCAGAAAACAGTAATATCACAATAAAAAGACTTTAGCTGGATTTTCACAAGCCAGAATGACACATTTTAGTAGGATTTACTTTTTCAGTTAGAATTAGGGACAGGTCTTTATTATTGCATTTTTTCTGCATCATATGTTTTTGTATGATTCACAATTTCATTTAAATTGTGACCGTGAAAACACTTTATTGTGAGGTTATTGTGATATTACTGTTTTCTACATAAAATCATCCTACATAATGTAAAGAATATTTTGTGAAAATATAACCTTGATGTCTATTAGTTAATATTAACTGAGTAACTAATGACATGTCAAAGAATGACATCTTAGTGATATTTATCAAACTTTGATGCTCGTTATCTCGTAATTTAATTTCGGCTTGGTTTTCACAGACGCGGTCACATATAGCCACCACCTAAAATATACACAAATTCCTGTGAGATCAGGTGGTGTAACAGCTACTAAAAACAAAAGCAAGTCAAAAGCAAAAACAAGTCATTTACATTTACATTTACATTTAGGCATTTAACTGACGCTTTTATCCAAAGCAACTTACAAATATTAGGAGACAATGAAGCGACACATCAAAAGCGGCAGCAATAGTACAAAGAAGTGCTTTAGTAAGTTTACAATGTTGTGCAGTGATAGATAAATACCTGTAGAGGAAGGAAAAGGTTTTTTTATTTTTTTATTTTTTTTTTTAAGCTGTTAGGTGTTCGTGGAAAAGGTGTGTTTTTAGTAGTTTTTTAAAGGAGGTGAGGGATGTGGCAGACCGATGTTGTCATGTTTTGTTGTCATGATACAACAAAAACAATTACAATATTTCAAGACAACTGCTTTTAGTTTTTAACATTATGAACATGACAAATTCATAACAAAACTCATTAGATTTATGCATTAGGCAGACAAATGGACCTACAGTGCATTATACTATAGACTTTATAAGTGCAATCCTTGGGATCAAACCCATGACCTTGGCGTTGTTCTTACCAACTGAGCTACAAGAAAATGAAATGCATCAAACCCAACATAGAGAATCAGATAGAGAAAAGGAAAGATTGATACCGTTCTGGTGTTATGTTGCAAATGTGACACAGCTCGTCTAATTCATCTGTGTAGATTGTTAAAAGCCTTTCCAGTTCCTTACAACTTGTGTCACCTTTACATAAAAAGAGAGAGAGAGAGAGAGAGAGAGAGAGAGAGAGAGAGAGAGAGAGAGAGAGAGAGAGAGAGAGAGAGAGAGAGAGAGAGAGAGAGAGAGAGAGAGAGAGAGAGAGAGAGAGAGAGAGAGAGAGAGAGAGAGAGAGAGAGAGAGAGAGAGAGAGAGAGAGAGAGAGAGAGAGAGAGAGAGAGAGAGAGAGAGAGAGAGAGACAGAGAGAGAGAGACAGAGAGAGAGAGAGAGAGAGAGAGAGAGAGAGAGAGAGAGAGAGAGACAGAGAGCGAGAGAGAGAGAGAGAGAGAGAGAGAGAGAGAGAGGATATCGTTTTTAAAGTTTGTAAAGATTAAAAGAAGAATAATTTATACCAAAAATAATGTAGATGAATAAAGAGCAGAACTTTAAACGTACCTGCAGTCTCCGCTGCCATCTCTGTTTATCACACGCTTTCAGCTGAATGAGAATAATCCCATAGCCAACGGCAGAGAGACAACGTGTCAGTCTTTCTTAAGCCTGTTTTCATTGGTTAGAAATGCTGACGTCTTTTTTCATTGTGAGGTTAAACAAGCAGAACATGTTTGAACACATTTTACACAAGCCGATGATCTAGAATCTGTGTGATGTGTCATCAATCATTCATCTGTGAAGTGAAATGTGAGCAGATTAAACATGAACACTTGTTTGTTCAGTGCATTACAATGAACAATATAGTTTTTCAGCATTTATTCATATTTGTTCATGTCTATAAAATCGTTCATTTTAGTTCATTTTGCATTAACTAATGTTAACTGATACAACTTTTCATAAACAAATATATTAGGAAATGCTGAAATGACCATGAACTAGCGCTCAATATGACCGCTCTAGTGACGGACATATCGCCTTCCAATAAAAAGAACCAATCACAGATCAATAAAGACTGATAAGGGGAGGGGCTACACAACCTGTGCACATGCGCAGTAGCTGAAGCCAGTGTGTGTGTGTGTGTTTTTGTGCAGTTTAAACTTAAGAAACAAAGGTTATGGTAGAGTTAATGTTTAATTTTTGGTCGTAAATGTGTTATTAAATTGAGATTTTAGAAAGCGTTTGGAGACTCATTTGCCCTATTCAAGTAGATGGCACTGTTGTCTGGAGTGAACTGACTTCTGGACTTTGGTATTATTCATTGTTAGTTCATGTGAAAGAGAAAACACAAAGACATCAGAAATCTTAAATGTTTGTGTTTGTGACTGTATGGATGTGTGTTTGTATGAAGCTTTTCATCAACTGTGTTTCAATTCAACTTGCACATGAATGCAAAACATGGAGATAATGACGTGTAATCAGTGATGAAACTCTATAATCACAGCAGGTATAATATTGATGTGTAAAACTCTACATGAACGTAAGAATTCATATCATTTTCAGAACATCATTTCTAAAGTGTTTACAGTAACGGGACATTTTGTTCATGGAACATCATCGGTGTTGATTTGCATGAAGCTGATGAGACATTTACATGATCTGGTCATTTCTCCACAAATAGACTTTTTATGATTTACATTTACATTTATTCATTTAGCCGACACTTTTATCCAAAGCGACTTACAAGTGGCACACTTAGGGGTGAGGTGTCTTGCTCAAGGGCACCTCAGTTGTGTCCTGCTGGTACTGGGAATCGAACCTCTCTGGTTGCAAGTCCGACTCTCTAACCACTAGACTCCAACTGCCCTGATCTGTTCACAGTATGATCTGTTTACAGTGTTTTTCTGTATTATCATATACAGATATTTATATATTGAGAAACAAAACTCTTTAAATGAAAAGAGTGTTAAAGTGTGTGTGTGTGTTTTGTTCATGTGTGTGTATTAGATCATTAGTTCAGCAGTAAGATGTGGATGTCTGCTTTACTCTGTGCTCTTTTAGGTGAGTCAAACACTCATGATTTCATCTCTTTATAGATATAGATTCATGTGTTTACATGAGTGACAGAAGCTCATTAATATACAGAGCTGTACTGAAACACTTCAAATCTCACATGGGTACTGAAGGAACCTTTCCTTCAAAAGAAACCATCTGAGGTCCTTCACAGCAGCAGAACTGAATATAAAGTGCTTAAAGGAACGGTTAAGAACGGTTCCTCAGAGAACGTAAAAAAGGTCCTCCTGATGGTCTCACCGGTGTGAAACACCTCGAGCGGATCTTAAAGATCTTTTCATTTTGAATGTACAGATGAACAGCTGAATTTACAAAAGGTTTAAGAATCATTGAGAATGATCTAATATTAAACATATATTCTGAGAAAGTAGATGCTTCCTTACATCTGGTGTAAGGGACTCCAACAGTTAATCTACAAACAACTAAACAGAGATGTATGATGTGGGTTTAGGTGTGATGATCGTACATACATTATTAGGACATTTAACATTGGCTTTCACAGTGTCAAGCACATGAAGTCTAGTGATGTGTTGATGCGTCTCATACTGTTTGTGTACTTTAGGAACGGCTGTTTATTCAGCATCAGGTAAAAACGATCATTTACATTTAGGCATTTAGCTGACGCTTTTATCCAAAGCCACTTACAAACATTAGGAGACAATTATTGTATGAGACATTCTTGTATTACATAGTTAAATGGTCTCGTCTTTGTTTTATTGGCTGTTCACTTTTGATTAAATTAAACAATTTAAATGCAGATGATTTGATTTTGGCCCTGGAGTTAGATCTTTCAGAGATGAACACTATAGTGGCTCATTTTGAACCCTTTATCATTGATCTGCTGTAGGAGCGAGTGGTTCTGTCACACAAGACCTGGACGGAGCTTCAGGTATGAATGCATGAGAAACCTTTCTCTTTCATACACAGCAAACAAATGACTTTCTCAGTATCTTTGTCTTGTTTTCTGCTTCAAATATCTAAATATATCTAAATCAAGATTATATTAGCTCTTGTAATCTGAAAATAATAATCAAATTTAAATGAGCAAAAATATCTGAAGAAGTACAATTGAATTAAAGTGTCTTTTTCTTACCCCATTGGCAGACATTTTTGCTTGTTTTAAGTATAAACTCATTTCTTCAACTCACTTCATATTATATGTCATTTTGCTTATAAAGATGATGTATCCTGATTTAAGAATTTGTAGATATTTGTACTGCAAAAATCAAGACAATAATAGTAAATAAGAGAATATTTTCAGTGTAGTGAAATGATGTGAACATTGAACATTAGTAACACAAGTGTTCTTCACAGCAGTGCCATACAAGAACTAGTTTTGGTTCCCAAGGAACTCAAGAAATGAACTCAAAAGTTCTTAAAAGCTCTATTTCTTAACTAGTTATTCTGGTGAATGTGAAAGGTTCTTTATGGAACCATTCAGACAGAAACGGCATCATGAAGCATCTTTATTTTCAATAGATTGCAACTGTTTGTAAATAGTTTATTAGACAAACACAAGTTTTCTGCATATCTCTGATAGTTATGAAGGGCTTTGAGCAAGTGAGTTTACTCGGCATACCCGGTTAAAAAGTTACCCTTAGATGAACCCTTTAAGCCCTGGGCAGATCTACTGAATGATGTAACAGACTCTTAGAAGTTAGTTTTCTTGTGCCCATAAACACCCGTTTGATGTTAAACCCATTAGAGAATCTGGCATTAGGAGGACAGACTGTACAATCATCCACATATGGTGATTGGGACGCAGCAAACGCCATTGATTCAGTGACATCCTCCTGCAGTCACACTGCATCTGATGATGAGCCCTGGTGGAGGCTGGACCTTCTGACCTCATATCACATCTCTAACAGACACGACTGCTGCGCACAACGACTCGACGGAGCGGAAATTCACATCGGAAACTCACTGGAGAACAACGGCAACAATAATCCCAGGTAGTGTCTAGCA
>CM032794.1:26307952-26335394 GCA_019155185.1 Beaufortia kweichowensis | reverse complement strand
CCAGCATCTCTCTCTTGGGGAAGTGTGTTGACACTAAACAGACTTGTATATAAATATTTAGGGTTGCTAGAGAAAATTTGGGAAAACAAACTTTGCTTTTTTAAACAACAGCATCTTTATGGACCTTCTAATCAAAATGTTCTGGATGTTGTATCAGCCCATACGCATGCCCACAGGGATGTATGTGTCTTGATTTTGCAGTCCACAAAATGATCTTGCAGCACGAGACGGCATCCAGCGGTCCTGCATTTGTTCCCAACTTCAATCAAAGTTCCACGAAAACATCACATCAGGAGAAGCTGTGTGCTTGAGACTGCTTAAAGAGAGGAAGCAACAAATGTGAGATGCCAACTTGGATTTTTCTTGTTACACAGCCTGCCCACATTGCAGGTATAGATCTCTCTTCACAAGCAATCACAGCCAAAGAGATGACAACAGTCTGACTAAAGAGAATCTGTGTGTACATTTGACTGTTGTTGTAAAAGTGCAGCTACTGGCCTTGTGTTTTGTTTGATGTCAAAGACAGATTATATGGATTTATTAGGGTCATCCGGGTTTGTTAACTTGACCTTGAAAATAATTTTCTTATAAAAACAAGATAAGAGAAAATATTAGATGAAAGCGATACCAAAACCAGTTTAGTGTACGTTGGTGCAAAGAGATTCACTTCGCTGAGAGGAAAGACTGGCTCAATTATAATGCTAATGGAATGAGCAGGTCATGTGGCGTAATATAACATCAAAAGAGAAGAGAGAGAGTGGAAAACAACAGTCTGATGAAAATGCTGGCTAACACCTGTATCAGTCATCTTTAACACACCCAAACAGACATTTAATTATCTTCAAGTAGAAGCTTTCAAGGTATGAGGTATCTATGAAACGACAGCAATAATCGATCAACGGTATCATTATAAAATTCCAGATTTTTATTCAGACTTTCTTGAAGTTTTATGGCATTAGCTTCACGGTATATGTAAAGTGTCATATTTGTTCAAATAAACTTGAAATATTATTTTTACTGACTGTAAATATGTAAGTGGTTTTAATTGAAAATTGCTGTCCATGTACATATATCTTTATGAAACAAATAATTTCTCTCTCATTGCTTAATAGTTAAAATTGCATATTTAAATGCAGTTATTATCGCTGCTAAAACCACAACAGAAATCATTACAGAAACTTTAATGGATTTATTAGTTAGTGTATGATGGGATATGTATTTGTTTTATTGAAAACTATAATGGTGTCTGTGGGCCTTTACTGGTAATGTGTTACTGGTGGGATGTTCTCAGTGGTGGAGCTAGAGTTTTATAAATGGGGTGGAGAAGACTACTTCAGATGGTGTGTAACTTTACTAAAACATCATTCTTGTTTATTATTGCCCTGTTTTAGGTTTTAGTAAATAAAGTCTTCACATAGATTTTCTAGGTTATTCAAATGGGGATTAAACTGTTTACATTAAAAGGCTTAATGACTAAAGATTATAACGAAAGAGTGCGTCTACACTAAACAATAAATCTTCATGCTGTTGTTGACGTTGAACTTCGTGAGCGCGGCACACTTCAAAACAACTCTTCTACACCGGTGACTCATTTAAACGCTTCTGATTGGCCAGTATATTCAAGCGAAGTGTATGATTGGTTAAAATGCTCATCGCTGCAGGGTATCTTTGATGCAATGCGTTCATCTAAATGAAATGCGTAATCGACATTTGTTCATTTTCCAATTCGATCGCGACTGTCATAGTTGTTTTTATTATACAGGGACCAACTTTATATTATACCAAAGATACTATACCCACTAAACCCACACTGCTCTGCTTTTCAGCGCAGATACAGTTTACAATCCAAAATCAACATCGTACGAGTCTAAACAAATGAAAACTCCTCTTCTGAAGAAGAGAGAACAGATAAACGAGTCATTTTATTACCTGTGATAATAGTTCTGCAGTCGGATGAATTCTTCCATACTAATTAGATCCACACATTTATACTTGATCTTATGCCTGAGGCCATATGCTATAAACATGTTTTTTGAGGTGTGTCGAACGCACATTTTGTCTTACGTTACGTTATATTTCATGTAATTTACATTTTCATTTAAAACGGCAAAAATCTCCAAAAGCCGAGTAGTATCACTGGATCGAAAACTAAAGTCCCGCCTTCATCGATTTGATTGGTCGGTGAGCCGGCTCAGCGTCCGTTATTTGATTGGCTGGGACTCCCTCTGTGAACGGCAAACCCTCTCGTTCTTGCATTTGATTGGTTAACATTTTGACATTGACAAGCGCTGCGGAAAGGGGTCAAAGCTCTAAATGAGTCACTTGTTCATCTTTTGCAGTCTAGTGCTGCCACCACACGTTGACATTGTAAAATTGCTTTTACATTAGTGTGTTACTTCAGGCAGGCCACATAAAACATATTTTACCTAATATTTTATATTCTAATTTTCCTCTTCCATAATCTCGCGAGACACCTCAACGAGAATCATAGCTGCATTTTGTGGCATAAAATCTACGCACACTGCATATTTGTTATTTAATTAGAAATAATTATATTTAATTACACAAGCAAACGAGGGGTAAATATGTATTAAATGTAGTAAGAAAAACCAAGAGAAAAGTGTTTTGTGCTGCTCTAAATTAATGCTAATAGTGTTGTTTACATTTAAAAGCACATATGTGAAATATACTACAGTTGTTTATATTTGAAATTAGCCGCCTGATTGGTTGATTGGTGTTCTATGTCATCTGCTTGACATTAGTTGTGGCAACCAAAGACTGATCATACACAGAAGCTGTAGCTAAAGACTTTTACATTGCTTTTCATCCTATTGGGTTCTTCAACAAGCAGTAGAGGACATTCTGACAAGTAAATTATAACATCAGGAAGTACTTTCAAAGTCTTTGAAAGATTCTTGTGTGAGTAAGTATTACTAGGGTTGAGGACCTTTCAGTGTTGGCAGCTGCTACCATGATGGACCACACCTACAGCTGCATCTCCAAGACGGTTCGGCCTTCAAAGAAGAGGAGAACTGAAGAGCCGCAGGAGAACCTCCAGGATCTGGGGTTGGATCACAGGTATGTGTGTAACGCAGCTGTCATCCCTGACCTTTGCCCACCACCCATCAGGACTCTGACCTCAGTGGATGTGACACCAGAGGACCCTCTCTCCATCCATGGACGCACTGTGAGTGACTACCAGAAGATGTATCATTCCTTGGTGGATCCCCTGCTCCAGATGCCCTCTGGTCGGAGTCGTCCCTACAGCCTGGACTTGGGGTTGAGGATCAAGCAGCGCCTGTGGGAGACACTCGGTTGTCCCAGCTTCTGCGAGGAGGTCCAGGATGATGGAAGGATCCACATTACAGAGATCTTCTCCACACCGACCTTGAAAAGCTTTGCTCCTCGTGTAGATGTGGACATCAGTGGAGAGCCTCTACCAACACCACCCAAGAGGAAGAAGCCCAGGCTCTGAGAGATAATGTCAAGGATACCAACACATAGTAAAATATATACTTACACTATACATTTTGCTATTTTAAATTAATAATGTAAATATGTACATATATCAAATATTTTACTGCTTTTATTAATTTTATAAAATAGATCATAGATAGATTTGTAAATAGTTATATGTAGTACATTAAGATTGAAGCCCATTGTAGCATGACTTTAATCTAGTTTTGCTTGTGTTCATTGTTCCAGATGTTTCTTAAACTTATTTTGCTTCTTGAGTCTTTTTCAGGTCTTCTCATTTGTAAGAGGTCTTGTCTGGTGAGTCTCGGTGCTCATGGATTCAGTGGTTCCCTGTTTGTTTTCCGGTCTTTGTTTGGACGCCTTGTTAATCTTGTTTGCGCACACACACTCCAGTTGTTTTATTTGCAGGTTGTCCGGTCTTGTCTTTTCATGGATGGAGTTTTGTTTGTTTGTTAGCTCCGGTGGTTTTGGGATTGCAAGTGTTCTTTCTCTCTTTAAAAATAGTGTAATCCAGTATCATCTGCTCTGTCTCTTCATACCCAGTGCAACACCTGTCAGCCATCAACAGTTCACAGTCAGTATAAAAGATAAAGTTGCTGCCCGGCCAAAATATATAATAAAACATTTTAACCAAAGAAAACAACTAACAAAATGTAATGTAAAATAATTTAATATAATAATATAATAATTATTATATATAATTAAACCATTTAACCAATGAAACAACTAACAAAATGTAATGTAATATTATTGAATATAATAATATAATTATTATTATATATAATTAAACCATTTATCCAATTTTAACCAATGAAAACAACTAACAAAATGTAATTGAATATAATTTAATATAATTTTTTAAATATAATTTTTAATAAACTAATATAATATTAGCATAATATTATACTTATTATTTTTATATATAATTAAACATTTTAACCAATTTTAACTAATATAGAAAAAACTAATATAATATAATATACTTGTTATATATAATAAAATAAATTTTCCAATAAAAACAACTAATATAATATAATATATATAATTTAGCAATTTCACAACTGTTTGTTTCCTATTAATAAACATTTAAATAAATAAACAAAATAATTTGACATGCCTTTATCTTACAATGTCACAATTGTCTCTGTTCTTTTATTAATAAACATTTAAATAAATAAACAAACCAGTCTGTTGTCTTTATTTTGCAATGTCACAAGTGTATTTTTTGTTTTGTATGTTAATGGTAAAAACAGTGATGAGAGTTTTGTGGTTTTTGACCCTCAGTGGTTATCTGCTCTGAGAGACATCCACTTATGTGTCTGTATACACTGAAACACTTTAAACAAATGATGTTACATTTGCCAAGTGAAATAATCTTTTGAAAGAGATCTTTCATTATTGCTTATTAAAACAATTACATACATTTTGAGTGCATTTATTTCCACTAATAGTCATTAATTGTCATGTGTCATTTAAATGTCTATGTAATTTCAATAAATTATTTTGTGTCACTGAATAAAATGAAAATTAAAAGA
Source organism: Beaufortia kweichowensis (assembly GCA_019155185.1). Taxonomy (NCBI): domain Eukaryota; kingdom Metazoa; phylum Chordata; class Actinopteri; order Cypriniformes; family Gastromyzontidae; genus Beaufortia; species Beaufortia kweichowensis. The sequence continues at coordinate 26,330,382 of CM032794.1, read as the reverse complement.
ATACAATCCTCTTTTTTTGTGGATTACAAAAGTTGTTTTATGTCTATACAATGGAAGTCAATGGGGGTCAGTGTTGTTTGGTTATCAACATTCTTCAAAATATCTTTTTTGTGTTCTGCAGAAGAAATAAAGTCATACAGGTTTGTAATGACATTAGGGTGAAAAAATGATGAAAGATTTTACATGTGAACTATCCCTTTAATACTCATCCATTTAGCACTGAAACACATGATTACTTTTACACTAAATTGACCCCTAGCAAATATTTCTTAAGTAGGAACGCAACCATACGCCAAAGCCTGTGATCTTGGCCCGTGTCAGAGGATCACTAGAGTAAGTGCCAGTATGATCCTGTCTGGAGATACTCCACATATACATATTTGCCAGCATCTCTCTCTTGGGGAGTGTGTTGACACTAAACAGACTTGTATATAAATATTTAGGGTTGCTAGAGAAAATTTGGGAAAACAAACTTTGCTTTTTTAAACAACAGCATCTTTATGGACCTTCTAATCAAATGTTCTGGATGTTGTATCAGCCCATACGCAGCCCACAGGGATGTGTCTTGATTTTGCAGTCCACAAAATGATCTTGCAGCACGAGACGGCATCCAGCGGTCCTGCATTTGTTCCCAAACTTCAATCAAAGTTCCACGAAAACATCACATCAGGAGAAGCTGTGTGCTTGAGACTGCTTAAAGAGAGAAGCAACAAATGTGAGATGCCAATTTGGATTTTTTTCTTGTTACACAGCCTGCCCACACATTGCAGGTATAGATCTCTCTTCACAAGCAATCACAGCCAAAGATGACAACAGTCTGACTAAAGAGAATCTGTGTGTACATTTGACTGTTGTTGTAAAAATGCAGCTACTGGCCTTGTGTTTTGTTTGATGTCAAAGACAGATTATATGGATTTATTAGGGTCATCCGGGTTTGTTAACTTGACCTTGAAAATCATTTTCTTATAAAAAACAAGATAAGAGAAAATATTAGATGAAAACGTATACTAAAACCAGTTTAGTGTACGTTGGTGCAAAGAGATTCACTTCGCTGGAGAGGAAAGACTGGCTCAGTATAATGCTAATGGAATGAGCAGGTCATGTGACGCCCAATATAACATCAAAAGAGAAGAGAGAGAGTGGAAAACAACAGTCTGATGAAAATGCTGGCTAACACCTGTATCAGTCATCTTTAACACACCCAAACAGACATTTAATTATCTTCAAGTAGAAGCTTTCAAGGTATGAGGTATCTATGAAACGACAGCAATACGATCAACGGTATCATTATAAAATTCAGATTTTTTATTCAGACTTTCTTCGAAGTTTTATGGCATTAGCTACGGTATATGTAAAGTGTCATATTTGTTCAAATAAACTTGAAATATTATTTTACTGACTGTAAATATGTAAGTGGTTTTACTGAAAATTGCTGTCCATGTACATATATCTTTATGAAACAAATAATTTCTCTCTCATTGCTTAATAGTTAAAATTGCATATTTAAATGCAGTTATTATCGCTGCTAAAACCACAACAGAAATCATTACAGAAACTTTAATGGATTTATTAGTTAGTGTATGATGGGATATGTATTTGTTTTATTGAAAACTATAATGGTGTCTGTGGGCCTTTACTGGTAATGTGTTACTGGTGGGATGTTCTCAGTGGTGGAGCTAGAGTTTTATAAATGGGGTGGAGAAGACTACTTCAGATGGTGTGTAACTTTACTAAAACATCATTCTTGTTTATTATTGCCCTGTTTTAGGTTTTAGTAAATAAAGTCTTCACATAGATTTTCTAGATTATTCAAATGGGGATTAAACTGTTTACATTAAAAGGCTTAATGACTAAAGATTATAACGAAAGAGTGCGTCTACACTAAACAATAAATCTTCATGCTGTTGTTGACGTTGAACTTCGTGAGCGCGGCACACTTCAAAACAACTCTTCTACACCGGTGACTCATTTAAACGCTTCTGATTGGCCAGTATATTCAAGCGAAGTGTATGATTGGTTAGAATGCTCATCGCTGCAGGGTATCTTTGATGCAATGCGTTCATCTAAATGAAATGCGTAATCGACATTTGTTCATTTTCACAATCCGAAAAATTTTCACAATTCAATTCGATCGCGACTGTCATAGTTGTTTTTATTATACAGGGACCAACTTTATATTATACCAAAGATACTATACCCACTAAACCCACACTGCTCTGCTTTACAGCGCAGATACAGTTTACAATCCAAAATCAACATCGTACGAGTCTAAACAAATGAAAACTCCTCTTCTGAAGAAGAGAGAAAAGATAAACGAGTCATTTTATTACCTGTGATAATAGTTCTGCAGTCGGATGAATTCTTCCATACTAATTAGATCCACACATTTATACTTGATCTTATGCCTGAGGCCATATGCTATAAACATATGTTTATTGAGGTGTGTCGAACGCACATTTTGTCTTACGTTACGTGATATTTCATGTAATTTACATTTTCATTTAAAACGGCAAAAATCTCCAAAAGCCGAGTAGTATCACTGGATCGAAAACTAAAGTCCCGCCTTCATCGATTTGATTGGTCGGTGAGCCGGCTCAGCGTCCGTTATTTGATTGGCTGGGACTCCCTCTGTAAACGGCAAACCCTCTCGTTCTTGCATTTGATTGGTTAACATTTTGACATTGACAAGCGCTGCGGAAAGGGGTCAAAGCTCTAAATGAGTCACTTGTTCATCTTTTGCAGTCTAGTGCTGCCACCACACGTTGATATTGTAAAATTGCATTTGCATTAGTGCGTTACTTCAGGCAGGCCACATAAAACATATTTTACCTAATATTTTATATTCTAATTTTCCTCTTCCATAATCTCGCGAGACACCTTAACGAGAATCATAGCGATTTTGTGGCATAAAATCTCGCAACACTCGTATTTGTTATTTAATTAGAAATAATTATATTTAATTACACAAGCAAACGAGGGGTAAATATGTATTAAATGTAGTAAAAAAAAACAAGAGAAAAGTGTTTTGTGCTGCTCTAAGTTAATGCTAATAGTTTTGTTTACATTTAAAAGCACATATGTGAAATATACTACAGTTGTTTATATTTGAAATTAGCCGTCTGATTGGTTGATTGGTGTTCTATGTCATCTGCTTGACATTAGTTGTGGCAACCAAAGACTGATCATACACAGAAGCTGTAGCTAAAGACTTTACATTGCTTTTCATCCTATTGGGTTCTTCAACAAGCACTAGAGGACATTCACAAGAAAATATAACATCAGGAAGTACCTTCAAAGTCTTTGAAAGATTCTTGTGTGAGTAAGTATTACTAGGGTTGAGGACCTTTCAGTGTTGGCAGCTGCTACCATGATGGACCACACCTACAGCTGCATCTCCAAGACGGTTCGGCCTTCAAAGAAGAGAAGAACTGAAGAGCCGCAGGAGAACCTCCAGGATCTGGGGTTGGATCACAGGTATGTGTGTAACGCAGCTGTCATCCCTGACCTTTGCCCACCACCCATCAGGACTCTGACCTCAGTGGATGTGACACCAGAGGACCCTCTCTCCATCCATGGACGCACTGTGAGTGACTACCAGAAGATGTATCATTCCTTGGTGGATCCCCTGCTCCAGATGCCCTCTGGTCGGAGTCGTCCCTACAGCCTGGACTTGGGGTTGAGGATCAAGCAGCTGCCTGGGGAGACACTCGGTTGTCCCAGCTTCTGCGCGAGGAGGTCCAGGATGATGGAAGGATCCACATTACAGAGATCTTCTCCACACCGACCTTGAAAAGCTTTGCTCCTCGTGTAGATGTGGACATCAGTGGAGAGCCTCTACCAACACCACCCAAGAGGAAGAAGCCCAGGCTCTGAGAGATAATGTCAAGGATACCAACACATAGTAAAATATATACTTACACTATACATTTTGCTATTTTATATTAATAATGTAAATATGTATATATATATCAAATATTTTACTGCTTTTATTAATTTTATAAAATAGATCATAGATAGATTTGTAAATAGTTATATGTAGTACATTAAGATTGAAGCCCATTGTAGCATGACTTTAATCTAGTTTTGCTTGTGTTCATTGTTCCAGATGTTTCTTAAACTTATTTTGCTTCTTGAGTCTTTTTCAGGTCTTCTCATTTGTAAGAGGTCTTGTCTGGTGAGTCTCGGTGCTCATGGATTCAGTGGTTCCCTGTTTGTTTTCCGGTCTTTGTTTGGACGCCTTGTTAATCTTGTTTGCGCACACACACTCCAGTTGTTTTATTTGCAGGTTGTCCGGTCTTGTCTTTTCATGGATGGAGTTTTGATGTGCTTTGTTTGTTTGTTAGCTCCGGTGGTTTTGGGATTGCAAGTGTTCTTTCTCTCTTTAAAAATAGTGTAATCCAGTATCATCTGCTCTGTCTCTTCATACCCAGTGCAACACCTGTCAGCCATCAACAGTTCACAGTCAGTATAAAAGATAAAGTTGCTGCCCGGCCAAAATATATAATAAAACATTTTAACCAAAGAAAACAACTAACAAAATGTAAAATAATTTAATATAATAATATAATTATTATTATATACAATTTTAAATTTTACAAATTTTAACCAATGAAAACAACTAACAAAATGTAATGTAAAATAATTTCATATAATAATATAATTATTATTATATATAATTTAAAATTTAACCAAGTTTAATCAAAGAAAACAACTAACAAAATGTAATGTAAAATAATTTCATATAATAATATAATTATTATTGTTATTATATATAATTAAAAATTTAACCAATTTTAACCAAAGAAAACAGCTAACAAAATGTAATGTAAAATAATTTCATATAATAATATAATTATTATTTTATATAATTTAAAATTTTACCAATTTTAGCCAATGAAAACAACTAACAAAATGTAATTTAATATAATTAGTATAATATTATAATTATTAGTATTATATATAAGTAAATCAATTTAACCAATTATAACTTTTGAAAAAGTAATAATTTAATAATTAATAACTAATAACTAATAATTAATTTAATTTAATTTAATTTAATTTAATTTAATTTAATTTAATTTAATTTAATTTAATTTAATTTAATTTAATTTAATTTAATTTAATTATACAATTAATTTTCCAATAAAAACAGCTAATATAATATATATATATAATTTAGCAATTTCACAACTGTTTGTTTCCTATTAATAAACATTTTAATAAATAAACAAAATAATTTGACATGCCTTTATCTTGCAATGTCACAATTGTGTCTTTTCTTTTATTAATAAACATTTAAATAAATAAACAAACCAGTCTGTTGTCTTTATTTGGAATGTCACAAGTGTATTTTTTGTGTTGTATGTTAATGGTAAAAACAGTGATGAGAGTTTTGTGGTTTTTGACTCTCAGTGGTTATCTGCTCTGAGAGACATCCACTTATGTGTCTGTATACACTGAAACACTTTAAACAAATGATGTTACATTTGCCAAGTGAAATAATCTTTTGAAAGAGATCTTTCATTATTGCTTATTAAAACAATTACATACATTTTGAGTGCATTTATTTGCACTAATAGTCATTAATTTATGTTTTCATAAGAATAAAAGCTATGTCTGTGTAATCTTAATAAATTATTTTGTGTCACTGAATAAAATGAAAATTAAAAGAATACAATCCTCTTTTTTTGTGGATTACAAAAGTTGTTTTATGTCTATACAATGGAAGTCAATGGGGGTCAATGTTGTTTGGTTATCAACATTCTTCAAAATATCTTTTTTGTGTTCTGCAGAAGAAATAAAGTCATACAGGTTTGAAATGACATTAGGGTGAAAAAATGATGAAAGATTTTACATGTGAACTATCCCTTTAATACTCATCCATTTAGCACTGAAACACATGATTACTTTGACACTAAATTGACCCCTAGCAAATATTTCTTAAGTAGGAACGCAACCATACGCCAAAGCCTGTGATCTTGGTCCGTGTCAGAGGATCACTAGAGTAAGTGCCAGTATGATCCTGTCTGGAGATACTCCATATATACATATTTGCCTGTATCTCTCTCTTGGGGAGTGTGTTGACACTAAGAGTAAGACTTCCCCCAAAATGACTTTCATAATGAATATTTAGGTTGCTGGAAGAAAATTCTATTCTAAGAATGGAGGATGGAGAAAAATATGTTTTTATTCCAATAATCTCACAGAATATTTTTACCCCCACATACTTTGTCTTCCGGTCTTTTTTCAAACATCAGCTTTTCAGCACACTTGAAAGGAAGTTTAAAAAAATTGTGTCTGCCCCAAAACGATATAACAATTTATTAAACATCGCAAGGCTGCCAAGTAATAGGCTTAATTTTTTTTTCTTGTTAAAAATATTTAGATATTTATAAGATATTTTACTGGGAAAACAAGATAAATGTACCAAAGTAGTAAACTGCATGATATAAAGAGATGTTTTAGTGTCTCTTGACATTGTCTTTCTACTTTCTTTATATAAATAGCTAAAAAAAAGTGTGTTATTGTTTCCTCATTTTAAAAGCATGGGAAAAAAGAGAAATGTTGAATATAAAGAAAAAGTAAATAAAGCATACAGTGACCAGAACCTGATAAAAAGGCACAATTCAAAATAAAAGGTAATAATAACTTGTTATTTTATTCCTGACCAACTGACCCCATCAAAACCTCCAAAGCTAATTGGAAGGATTGCGGCTCCAGTCTTGTGATTGGTTTGAAACAATCGACATACATGCTCTTGACAACTAAGTTTTAGATGCATTTGGTTTTCAGAAACAATAATATCTGCCATGTCAAGAAAAGTTTTACATCCATGAATATATTCACATATTTAGATGCGATCGCCATCTGGTGTTTCTTTGTGGAAGTACAATGGCAACCATTTCGGTGGATAGTTCACTCAAAAATGAAATGATTTAATCATTTACTCCCTCTTGTGTCATTTCAAACCTGTATGACCTTCTTTCTTCTGCAGAACACAAAAGTGTCTTGAAGGACGTAGGTAACCAAACAGCACTGGACCCCATTGACTCCCTTCGTATGAACACAAAACCACTGAAACACTTCTCAAAAATATCTTCTTTTGTGTTCTGCAGAAGGAAAAAACGGACAGGTTGTAAATGATAAGTAAATAATGACAGAATATTTTTTCTTGGGTGAACTGTCCTTCCATCTCTGCAATTAACTTTGACCTAGCTGGCCACAGTCTGACAGCCCACCCTGCTATCATTACTCCTCCAGCAAATCCTTCATCATACAAAACAGCTTTTGTGATGAGACAAAGCTGGGGATGTACACTATTGTGCCATGCTTGTTTCTTTGGTGGCAGTCCGGAATGACAAGATATTGAAATTCATTCCACGCTTCCCCTCCTCCAGCATCACGAATGTGTTCAAGTGCAGCTCAGCGTGACATATGAGGCAGTCTTTTCTTTTACTGTTTCCTTATTTATCTAACAGCAGAACTCTGCTGGGAGAGAAGGGTTGTCTGGGCTTTCTAAAGACACTTGGGGCAGTTCACTGAACACCATGAAGCTCATTATATAAAGAACCCTGAACTTCCAGTTCAACATATTATAGGCTCCCAGCCATCCATAGAGCATACACACTGTTTTAAAAGGGTCAGAAGGTGATTTTAAGACTTTATTTCAGCTGTCATTGATTCAGGACAAAAGATGCTAAATAATGCATATTTTTTGGTCCAAGTAATCCATTTCATTTTTTAAATAATTAAAATTTATAATAAAACATTTACTTTAATGTACTGTATGTCTGTTAATTATTGTCCAGCAGCTCAAAATTGCTGACCCTTCTATATTGCAGTCTGCATAATTACCGATAGACGGCGACATAAAACATTACACGGTTTGAACCCATGTCTCATATTTTATATAAAACTATTCTTATATATGCATACACTTTGAATGATTAAGTCATAAAGTGAGTAAAACGAAATGGTTGAACGTATTTTAATTTACCTGGATTAACTAATATTTTAATAGTCTAGTATTTTAGTCTAAACTTAAATAGAACTGATTGGGCTTCGCCACCCGGAAGTTGTATATAATTGGTCAGACGCTCAAGGTGTAAATAATCATTTTATCTTTCCGTTTACCATGTGAAAAATTTCACCGTGTAAATCAGTATTCCTTGGCTATTAAAGTTTTTAGTGCCATTATTTCAGTGTAAATTGTTGTCCAGACCTCAGCAGATTTTAAACACCGTTATCGCATAATCAAGTGATTAGTGTTACTTTTCTCAGCGCTGTTAATGATGACCAAATCACATCCTTTTGTGACTACTAAACAAGGCACCTGGTTTTTTTAGATTTAATTAATGTATCGAGTAACAACATTTAAAAAAACAACAGACTGAAACGGTTATGCTGTCTAAATTATACATTTCTTAAATAAAACACAATGAGCTCTAAATGCGACTCTACAGTTATAAGGGTTGTGAGAAACCCAGCGCCCCCTAGAGGAAATAAAATGTGTGCGTCACAGTGTACAGGTTTAACACGGACACTCACCTCCTAATGTAACCAAACATCACAGTTAATATGTTTCCTCAAACACGGATTTTAACTGATCTGCTGCTGGTATACCCGTAGCATCACAAGCTACTTGTTAACAGGTAAGAGTTTGATTTCATACATTCAGAAACAGCGGCGTGTTTCACAGCTTTTGTTTACTGAGTTTGAGAGACATGCTGCTTTACTTTGTGAAAACTCCTGTATTGTGTGATGACATTGTGGACTTGCTTTAAAACAATACGAGAATTAAATGTGACGATTAATTTACTTAAAAAGTGAACAGGTGCATAAACTGACTCCAGTATTTAAACGGATCATTATTAATTATTAAGCAATTGCCGATATGAAAACCATTGTACTGTTCGTTTAATTAGCTGAATCAAGTTCATACGTCAGGAAAAGTTCTTTTTTTGTAGGACAATTTCTAGATTATGGATGTGACATTGTCAGTCAAAACTTCTCATATGATGTATTTGTCCAGACAGCATAAAAATATCAGCCTATACACGTATTTTCTATTTAAAAGTACAAAAAATGATGCAAATTTGGTGGAGGCAACATACTTAAGAGTTCTGTAAATAAAATGCCAGAAGAGATGATTCGTCAAAGAATATAAAACAGTTATTTTATTTGAACATTTATAATTTATAAGGAACATGGACTAATATGGATGTAATAATGCTAAAAAATCATGCATTCAAAATAAAAAAGCTTTAAGATGGCGTGAGACCTCATTAAACAACCAAATATTGAGCTATCGGTATAGTAAAAGCATTTGGTACAAACTATTTTTTGGTAAGGTTGACATTCGTTTGGATATCAGAAAACACTGGAAAAATTGCACCTCCTTCTTTATCATTATAATAATTTCTATAATATAATATAATAAAGTCTTTTGTCAATACATTTGTTTAGTAATGCTGTTGGCCAATCGTTCATTTGTATTAATTAGCAATGTTTGTTGTTTAACTGGGTTTCATAAAACGTGATGTCAGTAATGCAATACAGCTGAAAGATGACTGCTCCTCCAGAGAATAAAATAGTTATTGCAGCAAGAACAAACAGCAATAACGGCAGGTTTTTAAAGCAGCAGGTAGGAGAACATTAACCAGACAGACATCAGGCCCGTGTTACTCGAAGCGCACTTGGAAACGGACACCTGAGCCACGGTCTCCTTCCTCCCCCACCCGTGACATCACACTCCTCTTATCTGCTGCCAAACACAAAGCTGTATTTAGCTCGCAGTAATCGCCGCTGTGACCTAACCTGTCATGCACTGGAGATGCGGGAGGATTCAGGTGTGCTCTTTTGGGACATTTTTATGCTGACATAATGGAAGTATAAGCTCGGCTTGGAGTTCTCAACAACTAAGGTATGGTTTCATCTGGGGAATTTGTGCAGATATTGAAGGAGAAATGTATCCCATAGTTCTAGGACACTTACGGCCTGGTTGTTGAGCCAGTGAAAGAATGATATTAAATGTAGCGTGTGGCCATTTGTTTTCGGTTGAACCTTGTGATAAGAAATGACACAGATTCCAAAAAACAGATTGTAATATAAAAATGTTGTGCATAACTGAATGAGTGGTTATTATGACAATGCATTTCTAGTTGTTTGTCCTAAAAACAAACTAGGTGTATATTATGTGGTAACAGGGAAATATATTTTATTAAAGTTACACAAGAAAAAATCACTTTTTGACCTTTTGATGTTTTTGGAGAGTTATTTGTTATTCCTGGTTGAGCAATAATTGCTTCACTGCAAAAATGGTCACTTAAAGTTTGGACAGTTCCTTGTAAATGTCAATGTAACCATGAAAAAATAGTTTTTCTAATTTTTTTTACCATACCAATAGCTCATATGTCAAGTGTTTAAAGCATTTTTTTATGTTTAAAGCACAATTTCTCATAGTAAGGTGAAGTGCTGTTTTCAGTCACGTTCATAACAGTCCACATGAAAATTAAAGTGAATTATTTTATGTTTTTTGAAGAGTCATCTCTTCTTCATTTGTTGGGTATTATTGCTTCTGGTTTGTGCATTTTAATTCACAGAAATCCTACAATGAATGTTGCCTCTTAAAAATTTGTGTTCTGTTTTGTCACATCCACAACACATGAATATTTCCATTTTCAAATAAATAACTTGTGGATAGACTGATATTTTTATGTATGGACTCTATTGTGTAATGCACTTAATTCTAGTAAACTAAATGAACTCTAGTAATAAAACTGGGTATATAATCAAAAATGATAAGCAAGGAAATATTCAAAGTGTACGGTACAGAATATGGAAATATTTTTCTTTTCTTCTTGTCTCAGCATGAATAAAACTATAGTCCTCTTTGCTCTTGGATTTACAATTAACTTTGATTTGCAGCTATGTGGTTAATGAAGCCTGACCTTGTGGTATTCTTTACTTGAATAAAGACGGCAGGGCATATCTCTCTCACTAGGTTTAATTACATAGAGATTGATATTATTGGGAGATCATCTGGCTCTAAGGTAGTTAGATAGAAAGTAAGTCAAGATTATTGTGTACAGCGATGTATCATTGCTCATTTTCAGACAATGAATGCTAGTCTTGAGACAGAACACTCACTTATTCCTCACAAGACCGATGTGCGCCAATCAGATTAGCTAGTTTCTACTAAATTTCATGCGAGTCAGGGTGAAGGTGTTAACCAATTCCCAGACTGCTACAATGAGATGTGCCGAGAAAAAGATAGTTGCTGGATTTGCCAAAGTTTGTGAGATGAGAAGGAGATACAACACTAAGAGAAATTTGCAATGTTTATTGTGATGATGCTAAGAAAGTTTTAAGTCCCGCCTTTGGCGGAAAAGATCTCATTGCCAATTTGCAAAGGCATCAGCTGGTGTTGTTGGTCTAATGCATTAGCTAAACCAACTTGAATATCACAATGTTTTGATCGTAGGGGTCTAACAATGTATTAATTTATTGATGATAACGTCACAAGGATTAATATCACTAATAATAACTTTTAGCGTGATTTTATTCCAGCTGATGAATGATAAAAACATTGACGTCTAATGAAAATCCTGCTTTGACTGCTTCAAATAAACAGAATATTGTTGCAATGATAGAATAAACAATAGTACGTTTGTGTTACCAATCAGTATTAATTAATATTAATAATAATATCTCTATCAGCAGGTCTTTTCACTTCAACTCTTTGATGCAAACAGATGATTTTCAGTGGATATTTTGATCAATTATATATAAATAAATATGCAGCAGTTTTCCTCTTGTACCAGTCGTCTTATCACTGGATATACAGTACTGTAACTACTCCCATGCTCTTTTATTGTTGCTATAGATAAATCAGTTCATTCACCAAACCTGTCGTTAAACATCAAGCTCCACCCCCACACCGCCCCATAAACAGTCACTCATTCAGGCATGACTAACACATCTCTCTAGAGAATCATCTACAAATACACTACAAACAGAAACAGTGCAATGACGGATGCTCTGAGAATAGAGAGTTTTAACTTCCTGTTTATACTGTTGTTTGTTATTTAGTTCTTCTTTGCCTTTCCCAACCTTACTGTCACGATCAAATGGCAGTAAAGGACACCAGTATTATATTTCCCTATTTATTGTCTGTGGTCCATGTGCTTAAGCACACAACAACAACAACAATTGTTGTCTGATACCCCATCAGAGTAGACATGCGTCCTATTGTATTGTATGAAATTACTGATACTCCGCTTCCGAAATTATCTTAATATAAACGGTAAGGTATGGTAAAGATATCCCAAAATAATTGACTAAACATGTAGTTTTCCTATTACCACCTGTATCACATCTTTCTGATTTTGGATGCACAAGTTTATGTGTCATTATACGCGTTGTTTAAAGAACCAATCTTATAGATGTGGTAAAGGATTTCAAGTAAGCAGTAAGGTAGGAGATGCTGTGCGTTGTTGGGCACAATGCATTATATAATGCAATATAGTGTTTGTCACGGTATATGTGGTCAAACAGCCCAGCGAAACACGCATGTCCTGCAGTTTGACAGATTTACAGGCATACACACTGCTTACATCCTTCCCTCCTTATACAGTCCCCACTGAAAGCTATTGTTTATAGTGTGAATGAGCAGGTGGTTTTCATAACCACTTCATCTGGGAGGAAATCTGTATTAGATCCATCTGTACGTGTTAGGGCTGCATGATATTCATGCAATATGCGATAGCATGCTAAAATAATGTGATATTCAATATGCGATAGGATATTTCTTTTTCTTAAATCCATTTAAATTATATTAAAATTTATTTTTAAAAATATATGTAACGAACGTACATTTCGTATTTCATGGGAAAGAAAGCATCAGCTGGCTATGAAGGCTTCGTGGCTTGTTGACTGTCTTGCTTCAGTTCATGTGCATGACACTATTATGCACACGACCTAAAACCTTATGGTACTTTTTGAAGTATTAAAATGAAATGCACATTTGCGATATTTCAATATTTTCTATATATTGTGCAGCCCTAGTACGTGAAACAACTTCTCTTTTTGCTACTTGCATTGCTTTGTGCTGCTGTTCTTGAAAGGAAACCAGAGGAGATCTGCTACGCCTTAAGGTGTGGCTCTTGCTTTCTCCTTTGATGTTTTGACTAGGGATTTCAGATATTGCAAAGTATTAATATAGGTATAATCTTCAAAAGGTGTATATCAGTTTGCAGTGAAGATTATCGGGTGTTATTTGGTGAAATACTAGTCAACTTAAATTGAATTTCCATCCTTAAAATTGTATATGTTTATGTTTACAGACCTTATATTACCTATTATACCTACTATTAGTACTATTTAAAATATGTAATATATGGAAACTTAATAATATTTTCTTTCCTTTAGGATAAAAACTTCTTCTTAATTGAGACAGTAAAGTGGCTTTTGGTTGTGTGATCAGTAAAGGTGGCACAGACTGAGGGCAGGAAAAGAGGATTAGAACAGTGTATTATTAGAACTGCTTGATTATCTTCCATCTCATCCTCCTTAAATCTAATAGCTCGGCTTTTATTTACCAGTGTGCACAGAGATGATGTTGAGAAAATGAATGAACAGACTATTTGATAGTCATTTATAATCCAGAGCGAAACAAATATATTGTGTAAATGTTCCTGTAGCTCGGGAGCATTGTATTAGCAGGGCAAAGGTCATGGGTTTAAACCCTAGGGAACAAACATACAGATACAGTAACAGATACAGTCATACCTTGAATGCAATGTAAGTTCTTGACAGGTTGAGAACATTAACATGAGAACGTTATTTAATAGTTTGTTCTTATAAACCATTAAACGCATCACATCGCTCTTGCATGTGCAATGTTTTATAACATGCCATACGCTCATTTTAAGGTGTGACTTATAAATCTGTTTTTAGGCCTGAGGGGCAGTTTAACAAACAGCTGTTGTATTGTCAGTAATAGCTCTTAATTTGAATGACTTCCACATTTGCCGGAGGTATGTTCATGTTAAAACTTACTGAGTCATAAAACTCATTTTATTACTGGGATTAAAATGACTACAGAAAGAGACACCAGTGTTATGAGCACCTTTGCACTGGTACAATAATTTTACAGCATCTTTCTCATCTTGTTATTTTATCTTTTCAGTGTCCAGAGTCATGAAACTAAGTCCTTGTCAAGCTCCTGTATATGTAAGTATCCTCCTCACTTATTCTGCATCCGTCTTTGTTTACTCAGTCAAATGCTGTTTTATTTCACTTACAGCTACTGTAAAGGCTTGTGTGTTCAAGTATATATAAGCAAATTTCAGTGATAAACAACTGAAAACAAATATTATAGATAGTAAGGGGTAATGTACAGGTCTACCAATCAGTATTGCAAAATCAACCCTCAGGATCTGGGAATTTGGCAGTCGGGAATCCAGTATTTTGCAGTACTGTAATGAACAGCTTACTGGTTTTAAGATTTTTTGCCATATAAGTATTTGCAACAAAATATTATTTTTTTATTACATAAAACATTTGTATTTATTTCTAATGAATTATAAATAACATTTCCAAAAAAATAAATATAGTTTTTTTTAAATGTATTTTACATTTTAAATATTGCAAATATTAAAAAGCGCATTTTACACACTGACTTTTTATGTACAAAGCTGTTGTGAGTTTATTATTGTAGATAAAGTTTTTCATTTTTACAAGTGGATGGATGAATGTAAGCTATTTTTAGTGTTAAGCAACAGCACGCCATAGATGTGGTCAATAAATGTCTAGGTAAAACTTTTGATGTCCAAATCCAAAGCCCATAATAAAGCTTCATCTAAAATTCATTTTGCTAATTAAGACACTGTGTGCATAAAGAAACAAATTGCATTTTTGAAAAGTTGATTTTATATATATATATATATATATATATATGTATATATATACAGGGAGTGCAGAATTATTAGGCAAATGAGTATTTTGACCACATCATCCTCGTTATGCATGTTGTCTTACTCCAAGCTGTATAGGCTGGAAAGCCTACTACCAATTAAGCATATTAGGGTGATGTGCATCTCTGTAATGAGAAGGGGTGTGGTCCTAATGACATCAACACCCTATATCAGGTGTGCATAATTATTAGGCAACTTCCTTTCCTTTGGCAAAATGGGTCAAAGAAGGACTTGACAGGGCTCAGAAAAGTCAAAAAATAGTGAGATATATTGCAGAGGGATGCAGCAGTCTTAAAATAGCCAAGCTTCTGAAGCGTGATCATCGAACAATCAAGCGTTTCATTCAAAATAGTCAACAGAGTGCAAAGAAGCCGTGTGGAAAAACCAAAGCATGCATAAAATAACTGCCCGTGAACTGAGAAAAGTCAAGCGTGCAGCTGCCAAGATGCCACTTTGCCGCCAGTTTGGCCATATTTCCAGAGCTGCAACATCACTGGGTGCTTAAAAGCACAAGGTGTGCAATACTCAGAGACATGGCCAAGGTAAGAAAGAAGCAGAAAGTCGACCACCACTGAACAAGACACACACAAGCTGAAGCGTCAAGACTGGGCCAAGAAATATCTCAAGACTGATTTTTTCTAAGGTTTTATGGACTGATGAAATGAGAGTGAGTCTTGATGGGCCAGATGGATGGGCCCGTGGCTGGATTGGTAAGGGCAGAGAGCTCCAGTCCGACTCAGGCGCCAGCAAGGTGGAGGTGGAGTACTGGTTTGGGCTGGTATCATCAAAGATGAGCTTGTGGGGACCTTTTCGGGTTGAGGATGGAGTCAAGCTCAACTCCCAGTCCTACTGCCAGTTTCTGGAAGACACCTTCTTCAAGCAGTGGTACAGGAAGAAGTCTGTATCCTTCAAAGAAAAAACATGGTTTTTCATGCAGGACAATGCTCCATCACACGCAGCGTCCAAGTACTGCACAGCGTGGCTGGCAAGAAAGGATATAAAAGAAGAAAATCTAATGATATGGCCTCCTTGTTCACCTGATCTGAACCCCATTGAGAACCTGTGGTCCATCATCAAATGTGCGATTTACAAGGAGGAAAAACAGTACACCTCTCCTGAACAGTGTCTGGGAGGCTGTGGTTGCTGCTGCACCTTAATGTTGATGAGTGAACAGATCAAAGACACTGACAGAATCCATGGATGGCAGGCTTTTGAGTGTCCTTACAAAGAAAGGTGGCTATATTGGTCACTGATTTGTTTTGTTTGGTTTTGAATGTCAGAAATGTATATTTGTGAATGTTGAGATGTTATATTGGTTTCACTGGTAAAATAAATAATTGAAATGGGTATAAATTTGTTTTTGTTAAGTTGCCTAATAATTATGCACCTGATATAGGGTGTTGATGTCATTAGACCACACCCTTCTCATTACAGAGATGCACATCACCTAATATGCTTAATTGGTAGTAGGCTTTCCAGCCTATACAGCTTGGAGTAAGACAACATGCATAACGAGGATGATGTGGTCCAAAATACTCATTTGCCTAATAATTCTGCACTCCCTGTATGAGATATGAGATAAGAGACACGAGATAAAAAAGTTTGGTCATATCAGTAGCCTAATACAAACCCGTTTTATTTTCATGGAGTGGGCTACCTCATGGGCAGAGAGATGCTGATATAGAGCCAAATGTTACAGATTGCAGTTTAAATACATTACATAATAGATATTATCGGTCCTAATTTTTAACCACAGTTATAAGAAAAATCTATTAAAATTCCCATTAAAAATAGGCCCTTTATGACTGCTTCCCAGGACATATGACTCTTGGATGCAATGGTCAGCATAACTTTTAGCACTTCACAGAAAGAAAAAATGTTATTGAGTATTATGTTACTATCAGAGGAAAGGAAGCCCATCCTCCACTTTTAAGTACGGCCAACAAAGAGAGGATTTCCCCATACTGCTGTGAAATATGATGATGAAGTTTCAAACGAAGAAACCATCTTTGTGTTAATGTGCTGTAATTAACTGCTGAAATGATATTAAGATTATCCAAAGCATTGAGATACATGGATACAATGATTATAGTGATAAAAGGATCACAGAGATGTGTATGCCACCCATTATTGTGTCTCTTCTGAAATTATTTGCAGAAGGAATACAGCTAAAGTTTCTAAAATTGTAGATATTCAAACCGACAATCCCATCAAAGCTTGAACCCAAATACTTTCTGTTGCCCTATTGTATCTTTTCAATGAATGATCTACATGATCACGTTTTTGCTGTATAATTGTATAATTCCTGGATTTTTAGGTGTTTTCAATATTGCAGTGTATGTTTTTTATACTAATTTTAAGTTTTATACATAAGTTTTAAGTATGTAAAACTTGTACATAATGTAACATTCCCAGACTTACAGTTGAGCTGAACAGTAAACAGATTTTGTTATTTTTATAGACACATTGACATGATTTTTAAAGCGTGAGGTGTTGAAGCTTCTCTAAAACATCAGGGCGTGTCGTTAAATTCAAGGTTTAATGCAACTGCTATCTGTGTTAATCTCTGCAGACCGTCATCAGCTCTGTATCCTGTTAAAACCACAACTTCAGTTATTTCTAACCCCATATACCTCCTTTTTCAACATACTCCGTTTTCAGCCTTCTATACTGTCAAAACGAAAAATCCAGTGATTTTTCAATGCCAAACGTTACAGATTGAGAAACTGCTCATGTGTGATAAATCATTTTAAAATGCATTATTTTTTTACTGTAATTTAATTGTTCATTTGGTTACATGCATATAAAACATAATAATACCGGTAGTAAGTATTTATCTCACACATATAATTGTGTTTCAAACTTCTCTGTTTTTTTGGTTTAGGGAAATTGTGTGCTAACAGTTCATCTTGGTGATGAGGTGCTCGGCGAGGGAGAACAGGGCGAGGTGGAGCTCTTCCTGTTGTTCACGGGCTCTACTCAGAGACATCTGACAAGCACTCTGAGAGTCAACCAGACCACCCTTCAGGCTGTGTGTCCAGGTCTGTTGAGCGTTCCGATCTCTAAACCCAAAATCCTGTTTGGGAAGAGATGGACAAGCTGTACTGACAGCATTTCTGTGACACCTTTACATTCTGTAAAGCAGTGTTTTGTCATATTTATTGGTAATAATTAGTATATTTAATATAGATAGTTTTTTACATGTTTTTCATTCTCCTCCTCCTGTCCACCATTGGTCTACCAAACAGATTGGTAACCAAATATTGGCTGCCAATGTTACTGGCCAGAAATGCCTCAATATTTACCCTTATCTGTACATTTTCAACCAGTCACAGTAACAGTAGATCAGCCAGTGGTGATCATTACACAGTTAGCAAACATTACACAGTTCACTTTTAAGAATTTTAAAGGAATAGTTCACCCAAAGAATAAAAGTTCTCCTACCCTCCCTTGCTGCATCCTAGCTTCTTATAATTTTATGGCAAAATGGCCAGAAACTCAAAAGCATGAACTGCACATCCATCATTAAAGTAATCCAAATGACTATATAAATATGAAATATTGCTAAATAGCAAAGTAAATCTTTAACTGTTGTTCATGTTCTTTTGGTTGTATATTTAGGATGATTGTAATGTTTACTTAGCGGGGGGTTGTTGGGAGGATTTGGGTTATGCTGAACAAGTAATGTTGTTGAAATCAAACACATTTTGCCCTTTGATTCTGCTTTGATTCCTTTAGACAGATCAATTTTGGCAACCTGTGAGGCCGATTTTGCATTGAAGTTGCACAAGGCCGGGGAAGAGGAAAAATACTAGAAAACATGATAAAGACACATTTCATCTCCTGCCCTTCCTTATAGTATCATTTAAAACATCAAATAATGTAATGTAATGTAATGTAATATTGTATAATATAATGTAATACATTTTTAAATGTAATAATATCTAAAAAAGTTTAATTATGATAAAATAATATTTATATTAATAACTATTATATTATATTATATTATATTATATTATATTATATTATATTATATTATATTATATTATATTATATTATATTATATTATATTATATTATATTATATACAGGTTTTGGTCTGCACACAAGTCTTAGACCAAAGTGAGGTGGCTTGAGTCGGCCCTGTCAACAAAACATGTTTGTCTGGTGATCCTGTTATGGGCTCAGGTGGATTGAATCAAAGAGAACACGCTGTAGCTCAGTCCCATAGAGACTCGTCTGACTAGAGACGCTTGTTTCTGTCTGCATTAGCTTGTTCTTATCTCATTATTGACACCGAGTGTCATGTTTGAATATCATTTTATTCTCATTTCTGTCTCTTTGGTCTCCTGATTGTCTCTCAGTCTGAATGAATGAAGTCTTGTGCTTCAGCTCGTTATCTTGTGTGTTTGTTGTTATGTTGTATCAGCGTCAGGTGTAATTCTGCTGAAGTCAGATTACAGCGGTTACTCGATGGACCTGTCAACCTAGTTTAAGTCTATAGGAGACTTTGGCATTAAAGGATTAGTTCACCCAAGTTTAAAATTCTCTCATGATTTACTCACACACAGATGTGTATGACTTCCTTTTTAAGCTGGAAACAAACAGATTTATATTAAAATGTTGTCATGCTACTTATACTGGATTCAAAATGGCAAAGCTCCAAAAAGCACATACTGTACATCCATCACAATGCGTTCATAAGCGTATTTGTTTTGTATATTTCATAGGGCTAAAAATAGCTGGTTGTGTGTTTCTACAAAATGATTTTAGTGATGAATATTTTAGTAATCACAAACTCAAATGTATTGTTTGGAAGGTATTGTATTGTATCATATATAGTTTTATATATCATGTTTTTATAGAGTAACACACATACATATTATCTTATATAGATCCTCTGGAACTTTGCTCCAAAATGTTTCTCTAGTCATCTTCTCGTTGGCAATGCTGTATTTGAGTTATACAGGGAGTGCAGAATTATTAGGCAAATGAGTATTTTGACCACATCATCATCGTTATGCATGTTGTCTTACTCCAAGCTGTATAGGCTGGAAAGCCTACTACCAATTAAGCATATTAGGTGATGTGCATCTCTGTAATGATGAGGGGTGTGGTCACAATGACATCAACACCCTATATCAGGTGTGCATAATTATTAGGCAACAAACAAAAACAAAATTTTATACCCATTTCAATTATTTATTTTTACCAGTGAAACCAATATAACATCTCAACATTCACAAATATACATTTCTGACATTCAAAAACCAAACAAAACAAATCAGTGACCAATATAGCCACCTTTCTTTGCAAGGACATCAAAAGCCTGCCATCCATGGATTCTGTCAGTGTTTTGATCTGTTCACCATCAACATTAGGTGCAGCAGCAACCACAGCCTCCCAGACACTGTTCAGAGGGTGTACTGTTTTCCCCTCCTTGTAAATCGCACATTTGATGATGGACCACAGGTTCTCAATGGGGTTCAGATCAGGTGAACAAGGAGGCCATATCATTAGATTTTCTTCTTTTATACCCTTTCTTGCCAGCTACGCTGTGGAGCACTTGAATTTGCGTGTGATGGAGCATTGTCCTGCATGAAAATCATGTTTTCTTGAAGGATTACAGACTTCTTTCCTGTACCACTGCTTGAAGAAGGTGTCTTCCAGAAACTAGCGAGTAGGACTGGGAGTTGAGCTTGACTCCATCCTCAACCAGAAAAGGCCCACACAAGCTCATCTTTGATGATACCAGCCCAAACCAGTACCACCTCCACCTTGCTGGCGTCTGGAGTCGGACTGGAGCTCTCTGCCCTTTACCAATCCAGCGCCAGACCCCATCCATCTGGGCCCATCAAGACTCACTCTCATTTCATCAGTCCATAAAACCTTAGAAAAATCAGTCTTGAGATATTTCTTGGCCCAGTCTTGACGTTTCAGCTTGTGTCTTGTTCAGTGGTGGTTGACTTTCTGCCTTTCTTACCTTGGCCATGTCTCTAGTATTGCACACCTTGTGCTTTTGGAGCTGCGCCAGTGATGTTGCAGCTCTGAAATATGGCCAAACTGGTGGCAAGTGGCATCTTGGCGGCTGCACGCTTGACTTTTCTCAGTTCACGGGCAGTTATTTTTCGCCTTAATGGTTTTCCACCGCAGCTTCTTGCGACCCTGTTGACTATTTTGAATGAAGCGGCAGTTGTTCGATGATCAGCGCTTCAGAAGCTTGGCTATTTTAAGACTGCTGCATCCCTCTGCAATATATCTCACTATTTTGACTTTTCTGAGCCTGTCAAGTCCTTCTTTTGACCCATTTTGCCAAGGAAAGGGAGATTGCCTAATAATTATGCGCACCTGATATAGGGGTGTTGATGTCATTAGACCACACCCCTTCTCATTACAGAGATGCACATCACCTAATATGCTTAATTGGTAGTAGGCTTTCCAGCCTATTCAGCTTTGGAGTAAGACAACATGCATAACGAGGATGATGTGGTCAAAATACTCATTTGCCTAATAATTCTGCACTCCCTGTATAGATGAAATGATTTATTTTACGTTTTGTTGTATGTTATTATTATTATAATGTTTTGTCTTAACCTACCCTGAATAATCTTGTTGTTAATTTACTTTTGACTCACTATTAGTTATGAACATGAGTTGTATTGGATGTGTTTGACTTCTCTGTTCTCCTTGCAGCTCATAACTGCTCATGGCAGTCGGTGTTGAGTCCTCTGTGCTCAGCCGGACCTGATGGTTTCATACAAACTCTGGCCAGCAGGGACCTGTGCTTCACGCAGGACCTGGCCTTCGACATGGCCCAGTTCCTGGTGAGCGCTGTGGGCCGGACAGACATGCTGGAGGAGGCTCTGATGCTGGACGAACATCAGATCCCCCTGCAGGAGTGCGAGAGACTGGACCAAAGTCTGTCCCTGGCCCTCAGACATCTCACACTGCCCCCTGCCTGGAGCCTGCTGGGAGATAACACAAGTGAGTGCTGTTTGATGGAAGATATGAGCTGGGATAAAAATGATGATGTATTCAACAGGATCATCATTTTGTCTATTTTCCAGTGTTGTAATTTGATTCAGTACTTTTGACTTCTAAAATTTTCAAATTGACATTGAGGTTGTCTTAAAGTGCCTAAAGGTGTATGACTTTGGTTCTTCTGCTATACAAAAAGAAGATATTTTGAAGAACATTGGACAACACTGACCCCCGTTGATTTCCTTTGTATGGACACAAACCAGTTAGAAATTTCTCAAAATATCTTCTTTTGTGTTTAACAAAAAAAACGTATACAGGCTTTAAATGACATGAGGGTAAATAAATAATGACAGAGTTTTTTGGTGAACTATCCTTTTAATGTCTGTATACAAAATGGACCAATAGGAGCATGCACAATGCAAATTACACATCAAATTATACTCTCAAAACGTAGTTATGATGTTGTTAAACCTGT
>CM032794.1:26289818-26307852 GCA_019155185.1 Beaufortia kweichowensis | reverse complement strand
AAAACGTCTCAGGTTACGATACAGAACGCCACTGGCGGGTGACGCCAGGACCAGGAAGCTATGGGGTGAAAGAGCGTGGATCGCATAATTACATCTAGCTTAGAAGTGCCGGCTGCCATCAGTGGCATGCAGGGGAGTATGGCCGAAGATCGAAAGGCCCACTTCTCTCAGGGAACAAGGGCCACGTAAATGTGACCTGGAGACGCTCCCTTCGTTGAACTCAACGCTTCGCGGCCAGCTTAATGACGCCGCATGGGGAACGCAGCAATCCTTAACGTCAGCCAGACGAAAGCAAGTCCCCGGAAGTGCGGAATCAGAGAGCACAATAAGAGGAACTACCTCGACAGGTTTAAGCGTAGACCCTGGCTCGCAAGCCAGAACGCCATAAGGGAGTGAGGACGGCGAGATTTCCTGGCCGCTTACAACTACTCCGAAGGCCCCTAAGGGCAAGACATGCAGGACCTCGGTCCTGATACAAGAACATACAGGGAATACACGGCGAGATTCACTGGCGGTAACCAAATATGCCAAAACGCATGGGCTCACCCACCGCGATGGAAATCACCAGGGCCCCACCGGCCCCCGAAAGTGCAAAGGAGCAAAACCCAAGTTTAGGTAGCTGGCTCTCGAGCCAGAACCGCAAAGCTGGAAACACACGGCGAGACTCAGCTGGCCGGTGTCCAAAACCTACAAGTCGACCCCTCAGGGCCGAGGTGCATGGGAACCCCTGGCGGGGTCCTGGCCCTTGAGCCAGGCCCCCAAAAGGACGAGACAAGACTCCACTTGCCGCCAGTCAAATAAATAGAATACCCAGCGAGATTCCCTGGCTGTTATTCGTGAAAACAAGCCCCTCAGGGCTGCAGAACATGGGCACCTGGCGTGGAAGCCAGGTCCAAGTCATAAAACGCATCGCGATCGTGAGCGGCGAGGACCAACCCGGCCGCATTACACACATCTTCGGCGTAGCCCCTGACCGTAAAGGCCTTAGAGGCCGCCATACCCCTAGTTGAGTGAGCTTTGACAGACAGTGGAGACTGCTGTCCAGAGGCTCCGTGAAGCTAGTGAGATAGCCTACGACTATCCACCTACTAAGAGATTGTTTGGTCGCCGCACCCCAGTGCTGGGAGGACCAAAAAACATACAAACAACTGCTCCGACTTTCTCAAGGGAGCAGTTCTGTGAATCGATAGTCAGTGCTCGTGACTCGACACAAAAGATTAGCTTTCTCCTGGTCCGAATCCTGAAAATGGAGGAGGACAGAAGGCTCTAGGTAACGTAATGTGTGCCTCGGCACATTGGTTGAGTACTTTCGCACGTAACCCTCTTTAGGGTACAGAAAAGCCTTAACCATGCCTGGGGAAAAAAGCCAGGCAAGAAGGAGAGACTGGAGAGAGCTTGGAGATCACCAACTCTCAGGGAAGATACTGCCAGCAAGAACACAGTCTTGAGGGTCAGAAATTTGACCAGCGGCCTCAATGGGTTCGAGCGGTTGCCACCGACAACCCTTGAAGTACCACCGCCAGATCCCACGTGGGAACTCTGGCATCGTAACACCGGGCCTCAGCCTCCTAGTGCCAAGGAAGCGTGATAACCAGTGGGTCTCGACCCACAGACTGGCCGTGGACAAGGCTATGAAAGGCAGATATGGCAGCCAGGATAGACCTTGACCGTAGAGGGCATAAGCCCAGAAAAAACCGATCTTGCAAGAATTCCAGAACCACGCTAATCGGGCAGTTAGCTGGATCTTGGCGTCGATCTGAACACCAGGAAGAGAAGACTTCCCATTTCAAAGGCGTGCAGCTTCCTGCGTGGAGGGAGCCCTGGATTGCAAGATGGTTGCTACAACCTCGGTCGAGACCCGAAGCCGGCGGCTGGCCCCTCAGGGCCAGACCCACAGTTTCCACATCTCTGGGCAAGGGTGCAGAACAGTGCCTTGCTCCTGAGACAGAAAGGTCCTTCCTGGCGGCAGCCTCAGCGGGTGCCGCGTCGAGGAGTGCTATCAGGTCCGAGAACCACCGGGCGCGGCCAGCCGGTGCCACCAATAACAGGCGAATCCTGTGCTGGCGCACCCGGTTCCAGGACTCCCCGAGCAGAGCTTATCGGGAAAAGCTGCATGCCGTAGCCTCGGCCCGCGGATGTACGAGAGCATCCAGCCCCAGAGGGCTGGAGGTACTAGGGAGAACCATAAGGACAGTCGCGTGCAGTCTCCTGGAGGCGCCAAACAGGTCCACTTGTGCTGGGAGAAAGGTATCCCAGATCAGATTCACCACCTCGGGTGAAGTCTCCATTCCCTGGCCTCGGCCCCTGCCTCGACAGGGCGTCTGCTCCCACATTCAACCGTCCGGGATGTACGGCTGCTCTGAGTGAGAGCAGCTTCCGCTCAGGACCACAACAGGATCTGGTGTGCCAATTTGTAAAGAGGTAGCGACCGCGAGACCACCCTGATGGTTGATGTATGCATAACCGCTGGACGTGTTGTCCGTCAGGACCAACCGTGTTTGTTGCTGAGGTGAGGAAGGAACTGCCTCAAAGCAAGCCAAACCGCCAGCAACTCTAGGCAATTTATGTGCCACTTTCGAGCTGGCGGCCCTCCATAGACCTCTGGAGCAGCGGTCTTCCATTACCGCGCCCAGCCTGACAGGGATGCATCTGTCATAAGCGTTACAGCGATGACATATTGACTAAATGTCGGGGCCCTGGGAGAGAAACCCAGGTTTGCCCCACACCGCTAGTACCCTCAGACACCTGTGGGTGACCTGAATGATGCGGGAAGGGTTCCCCCTCGGGAAAACCCTTTGGATTTGAGCCACCATTGGAGAGGTCTCATGTGTAGCAGGCCCAGAGGTATGACGCTGGCTGCGCTGCCATGAGACCGAAGTATGTGCTGCCAGTGCAGGACTGTGACTCGTTGATGCAATTTGAGCCCTTTGACGGCTGCCTGAATGGTTTGAATGCGCACTGCTGTAAGGCGGGCAGACATGACCCTCGAGTCCCATTCTAGGAAAGTTATTCTCTGAACTGGAGGAAGTGAACTCTTCTTGGCGTTCAGCCGTAACCCCAACTCCTTCATGTGAGCGAGAACAACATCTCGATGTTGGAC
Organism: Beaufortia kweichowensis; assembly: GCA_019155185.1. Lineage (NCBI taxonomy): Eukaryota > Metazoa > Chordata > Actinopteri > Cypriniformes > Gastromyzontidae > Beaufortia > Beaufortia kweichowensis. The sequence goes on along the minus strand of CM032794.1, from coordinate 26,304,752 downwards.
CGCTAAGGCTTCTGACTCTGCCAGAATAAGCCAATGCGTCTATGTAGTTCAATATTCGAATGCCCGTAGCCTTAACGGCGACAGGGCAGCATCTACACATTTGGTAAAGGTGCGAGGTGACAGGGCTAGACCGAAGGGGAGAACCCGATATTGAGTACGCTTACGCCCCGGCGAACCTCAGGAACTTCCTGTGCTTCGGTGGGATGGAGACATGGAAGTATGCGTCTTTCATGTCTATTGTGACAAACCAGTCCAAGAGGAACGGATTTGAGACACAATCTGTCTGAGTGTAAGCATCTTGAACTTCAGCTTCTTTACTGAAAGATTCAGGGTGCGCAGATCTAGAATAGGCCGCAAAGCCTCCATCCTTTTGGGAACTATGGAAATAACGGGCTGTAGAAGCCCGCTTCTCTCTCTGGAGGGAACTACTTCTATGGCCCCCTTGCCAGGAGAGAGTCTGTACTTCGTGTTCCATGACCAGAGCTTGGTAGGGGCCCACCGTGGTGGGCACCACCCCTAGGAATGCGGGCTGCGCCCAACTGAATCGTATATCCGAACTCTACTATGCGTAGAACCCAACGTGAAATGTTTGGCAGAAGTTTCCACGCTGCCAGGTAGTGCACAAGAGGAACCAGCCCCTCGGGGCTGGTGTCTGGTCGTACGTTTCGAGTGGCTGGCGGAGGTTGGCACGCCGCCAAGTGAGCCACAATGGGAACCAGCCCCTCGGGACTGGTCTGAAGTTGAAGGTTTTGTGCGTGTGGCAGAGGCTTGTACGCTGCCAGGTAAATCGTTGAGGAGCCAGCCCCTTGGGGCTGGCATCTGGTTTTAAGTCTTGTATTAAGTCGGCACCCAGAGCTGATTTTGCTGGGGTACACTTTCGAGAAGGGCGCTCTTACGCCGCCGTATGGTACCCTGACACCAGTGCGCGCCCCGAGCAGGGCGCTGGAACAACGCTGAGCATCTAGAGAAGGGTGCGGGACAGGACCGGGCTACCGTATGATGAGGCGTTAACCGGTCTGCTCCCAGGGCTTTGCAGGGACAGGCTGACGCCGCGGCAGTCAGGTGCCCGCCCTCTTGGTCCCGCCCGTCCTTAGCCTGAATAACGCGGCCCTCAGGTCCGTTTGGGCTGGGAAGAAGCGGGGCCTAGAGTGCCTTCCAGAGCCCCACTGGCGTTGTGGTGGGGCTCGGGAGGAACACTCTCCTTCTGCCTACCTCGGTAAGCAGAGGTGGAGGGGCTGGGGCTGCTCCGCCCAGCAGCCTCAGCACCCGATGACGGGCGAGGGATAAATTGTGAGAAGGCCGCGGCCTGGCTTCTTAGCATCCCGGAACCTGTCGACGACGGAGTTAACCGCATCGCCGAACAGGCCCCCGGGGACAGCGGGCATCAAGCAGCAGGGACTTATCGGCTGCTTTGATGCCCGGAGGTTCAACCATAAATGCCTCTCCGTAGCCACCAGGGCAGACATAGACCTGCCCACAGCCTTGGCTGTTTCGGATGGCACGGAGAGACACATCAGTGGCCCGGCGCGGCTTCGCTAACTGGGCGTCCGGGTCCACACCTCGCCTTCATCTAGCTCCCGCAGCAGGTCAGCCTGATAGGCCTGGAGCATGGATATCGTGTGTAGGCATGCTCCAGCCTGACCTGCTGCGGAATATCTCCCACCAAAGCCGGGAGGTGGTTCTGCACGGCTTTGATGGGAGAACCGGGCTTTGAGGCGACGATGCGCAACCGGGACAGATAGCCCGCAGCGTCTGTTCTACCACTGGCATCGCTATACCCGTGCTCTGCTGCCCCCGCAATGTTGGAATACACAGAGGCACGGGACTGTGAACCACGGGCGAATATGGCTTATTCCACGCACCCTGATAACTCATTATGAAGGTCGGGAAAGAATGGTAAAGCCCGGGCGTGAGGTGGCGTTTTGGTTTGAGAAGCGGCTCATCCAGCTTGCTAGGCTGGCGGCGCTACGGCTTCAGCGGAGCCAGTCGAGTTTTTAACTGGGCTTACTGCCCGCGTCCACCTCAACCAGCTCTTCATACATAGGGGGCGCTCATTTTCCCCGTGTCCACTCTGCAAATCTCCCTCCTCAGAGGAAGACAGCAGAAAATGTGGACTCCCCACTGGCAATAACAGGGACCGCAACACGGGCTTGTTGGACCGAGGTGGAGAGAGGACGGCCGGAGGGGAGGAGAAAGGGCCGGGCCCGTCTCATCACATCAGCCAAGTCCATCTCGCGATCCCCATGATGGTAGCCGCCGACCTGCCTCGGCAGGACCGGGCGCCGCCATGAGAACCGCTAGGCTGGGCATGTTTATTTGCACATGCCAGCCGAGGCGAAGAAGCGCGAGAGGGGAGAGCTTCACAATGCACGCAGTCGGCGCTCTCAAGCGCCGACCGGGCATGATCCACCCCCAAACAAACAACACAAAACTCGTGAGAATCCCCACTCGTAATAAAGCGAGCACATGGGGGAACACACGGTTTGAAAGACATTATTTATATATATAATCTTTCACTCTCTCAACAAACACTCAGTTAATGGCGTTTTCGAAGCCCTACACACATTCAACAAACACACACGCCGCAGCTGAAGGCACAAAAAGCTGAATGTGTATGTGCGTTCCACTTTCTTTATAGCTTCCTGGTCCTGACGTCACCCGCCCGTGACGTTCTGTCCCGCCATTCGGCAATCTTGCACACGTGCTTCAGACGCGGTCACGCAAAGGCGTTCCCATAGCGTCATTCGCTGACGCAGCGTTGAGTTCCCTTGAAAGGGAACAATTAGCAGTAGACATTAAAAAAGTCCTGTCATTCCCATTATCTCTGTGTGCATTTGAGAGGCGTGACTCCCAAAAACAAGCTTTGTATGTACAGGTCAGTGGCTTGATTAATTGCTTTAATTATTTATGACATTTCTTTGAGGAATTAGTCACACTTATAGCGTGTTAAATTGACAGCACTAGAAATAAACAACATCATCGTCTCTACAGCGCGACTAAACAGTGTAACTTCACTCAATTCAAATTATTTCCAATTGATTACACTTAATTTAGTCCAGTGTAATTAAGCCTGTGTCTTAATCTCAAAGACAAACATATGAGGATTTAATGAAGAAATTAGCTGTTAAACACCTGATGCTAAAGTTTACACACATTTTAACAAAAGAATAATTTACTGCTGTGTGCTTTACATCATATCCAGCAGATCTGTTATTATACATGATGTTCAGGACATGCTGCTATATGATGATTGAAATGTCAATTTTACACCATTGGACTTCAACCCACACAAAGATGTATAAAGTAACCTGCAGTTTTGTGTTTTAAACAGAGATGGCGATAGAGAGGCAAACGTTACAGATTGCAGTTTCAACTTTGTGAATTGCTGGTTGAATACAGACTGCAATTACTTTTTATATTTATTCCAGAATTAGGTTTATTCATATATTAGATTAGATTTTTTACACAATCTCATGGTAATTCGTATTTATTCATACATTTTAGTATGATTTACCTTCTCGCCAGTGACGTGATGGTTAGGGATGGGCTTTTATTATTGTTTTTTTTATAATCGTAAGGCTTTGTACAATTCACATTGTACAGATTTATACGAATTAGCCACCTCATAAAATACATGGGAATTCTGTGAGATCTGTTTTTTTTACTTTAGATAAATATCAAGTTATCAAGTTATTAAATATTCATATATAAAATAAATAATATACGAATATATTTTCGTATAAAATACGATAAAGAAAATTTTCTAAAATTTTCTAGTGACTTGTTGCATCTTAATTTTTCTATTTTCAATTTAATTAAAAAAATTTGATTGTAACAAGACATTAGGAAATTTTGAGTTGAAGAGCTTTTACAATTTTTATGTGTGTTTAGATAATTATTGTGGAAACAAAAGATCAGAGAGTATTTTCTGTTGATATCACTGTTCCTCAAAGCTAAACAAATCATTTATTTACCAGTTATCATGTCTCATCATGCACTACATTAATGATTCACACAATTACATAATAGTCAATTAATTAATAAACGGGGGACTGTTTTAAGCTTAAACTGATGCATCATTAATGGAGACCATCCGTCTGTTCTCGCACAACAAGAAGAGAAAACAAACTAAACACTTCCTCTTGAATGTTGCATTTACAATTTTACTGTAAAATTAATGTAAGTTTGTTTTTTTGTACTGTAAAACAAATTAATATCACACTTTATTGTTCATTGTGCTCAGTCATCAAGGCGTTTTGCAAATGCTGATTTAATATACTGTTTGCTGTTTCTGTCAAATGTTTGACTGGCAACCCGCGAGCTTGTAGTCTCATTACAGAAGACATTTTGCAATATACAGCTGTTTTTTAATAAGGATTTCACCCAGCATGCAGTTTCCTTAACAGCCAACCCACAAACCACAATTACACGGACACTCAACAACTACACGTTTAACCCATTATTGCCCTGAGACGTCTTAATTAGCATTATTTTTAGTAACCTTCATATGAACATACTTTTCGGTTCTTCTGCGAATTATAATGTAAAGATTATCCAAATTTTGAAACTCTAGTAAGCACATATATGTACATACTCCTATACTATATTCTAAGCACATATGTTGTTCATACTGCAATGCATGATGGGAACTGAAAATCACAGGTATATCTCTTGTGAGCAATACAAATTATTCATGTTGTGCACATGTATTAAGTGTACTCGTATTTTAAAATCATTACATGAAAAGTTTCCCAAACGTTAAAAATAAACCTGCCTAAAATTACATTTACCAAGAACATATGTGCCGTTTTTTTAGGTTATAGCACTAGAATATTGTAGAAAATGTTTCGATTTAAAAACAACTATAAATATAACAGAACAAAAAAAGTAAAAATAATAAAGTATTTATACTGCAGGGCGTGATGGGAACTCGAACTTCAACGCATTCATGTAAACATCACATGTAAACTGTAATCTGTAAGATTACATGACATCATCAAGTATAAAGTTGTCATTTCACAAATTTGCGTGTTTATTAAATTGTATGTTTTCATTGATGTAAATATATTGTCCACAGTGTAACTGTAGATACTGAAGGAAACTTTCTCAAGGATCAACGGAGATCATCAGACAGAGCCACTTTCATTTGTTTCATTGGACTTTATATGAGAATCTAGTTCTAAATCTACTGGTTAAGAAAGAAACACAAGCCAAACTCTGGACCATCTGCTGATGCTAGACCGCTGACGCGAGAAGCTGTCATGTTGAGTTTGGATATGATATGAGAGAAGATAAACAGCATGAACGGCTTACTGGAACTTCAAATAAAGGACGACACAAATAAAATCAAGCACAAAATCAATGATAGCTTCATTTATTTGTATGCAACATCTGTCTTCTTTAGTACCTGATTTACTAAAAGGAACAGATGAGATGCACACACGTTGATAGCCACCAATAAATGCTGAAAATCTACATTGCTAATTGTTATTTTATGTTTGCAAATATGTTTACTCATGTGAACAAATATAACCTTATTGTAAAGTGTTAACAATTATTTGAAGCTAGTGTTTATATGAAATGTTGTATTGATTGTATATGTTTTTGTTTATCACAGAAAAACAACAGTAAACTGCTTGACCTGAAAAGATGGAAATCTATGAGATCGTATCATACTGTAAGTACATTAGGAATGAGCTTCTTCTGCTTAAATCCTAAATGTTATTCATTAGCTCATCTTTCTCAATAAACATTCATGTCAGGATATTTTTGTGACGATTAAAGCTGCAATTTGTGTATAATGTCACACACATCTGTCGTCATTTAGTCTATTTGAGTCTGAGTTTATTTCACAGTAAGAAATGCTCATTCACATAGTTTTATCAGTTTTGTTTTAAAGGCAATGTTGAAGAAACTGTTGGAGTTTCTATCCATAATATTAGGTCATGGTCTTTCCCTTGTAGTCAATAATTTTTTTCTTTACAAATTTGTCTTTGATCAGCAAAATGGCATTTAAAAGGAAACATTTAATACTTAATTTTCAATGCAGGGGTTTTAAGTCTGAACACTTGCGTTCCTCACAAAAACTGAAAATTAGGACACAACTTTTTAGTTTTTTGTTTCTGAATCAATTCTCTCTTCTTTACTTCTGAAGTTTTCTAAAACTTTACATTTAAAACACAATTAAAACACTCATCTAGTCAATGTTATAACATCAGACTACGGATAGCCTGAAGGGACACATGTCAGGTACGTCTGATGCTAAGACAGTTAGCAAAACCTTTGTAGTTCTTTCCTCAGTAAAGCCTTAAGATTTACTTCATAAAATAATACTTTTATCACGATTTTATTTGGTAAAATATGATATTCATGTATTGCACAAATGTCTCTGTATGCATTCACAGAAGTCAAGGGCTAAACTCTAAACATCCATTGATGTTCCACCCGCCCCGCTCAGCTTCTTTAAATTATCCTGACCGGAGACCTCCGGATGTCCACGGCCCCGGGCTACTTAATCCAGCCCTGGTGAGACAAAAACAAATCAATCAAACTGCTTCATGTTGTAGAATGATAGTGATGAAAACTATACAAGTAATCAATTTAAAAGGCATTTCCCAAATGTTTTATTTTGTTTCCAGACTCTTCCTGTTCAATCCTTTTGTCCCTGTTCTACATTGTTTCAATTGATCTTGACACAAATGTTATGCCTAAAAACTCAAAATTTATCTACTGCAATCGGAAAATAAATATTTCATCTGGCCTTTAAGTGTCAGAGTCCTGTTTGCAAGATGTAAAACACTAAACAGCGTTCTGGTAGTGTTCTGACAAATATTCTGTTATTCTTTCAGCTGTCTGCTCAGTTTTAACATGTCCTTGTTGATTTATATACCACAACAAAGTGTAATATCATTTCTATTGAATTTAGAGACACAGCACCAAAACTTTAAAAATGCTCAGGTCTGTGTTTGATATTTTAATGTTTCCGTTGTCCCAAACTGAAGATAAAAGATCGTTTTTATATTTGGGTAAACTATTCCTTTGACACAAAGTCAAGGCTTAAACATACGAATCGAGGTTAAAAGTCATGTTTAATTAAAATAATTAAGACTTCACCATTATGTATGCAGTTATATACCCATAGTGTGTCCCATTTTAAAGGTAAAATCAGACTTTCTGTAGATCAGATTTCCTCTGAGATCATATCAGCAGTTTCTTTAAATCTCTGAATGGTCAAAAGTGCAAAATCTATTTTTGTGCCTGAAAACGACATGCCGAACAGATCAAAAAGACTATTAATTTCAGCATGAAAACATGGCCGGTCATGAAATGGTCAGAGATATAAATACAGACGGATGAAGCGGGCTAGCCCAAGAGCGAGATGAAAAGATCTCTGTTTAGAAACATTCGGTGCTTTAAGGCATCATTTATCATTTATTGACCCAGATCTCAGAAAACTCTCTCCCTTGAGTTCCATGAGCATATATTTTTATTTACGATATGGGGCATTTTCTTGATTCTTGATTGAAGAAAAGATAAATTGCCAGGTCTGCATTACATGTATGTAAATAATCTCACACAATAAATTACCCGAACATGTTTTTTTGGACGGGTGTGTCTCTGTGCTCATAAAAAATGAATCCTCTTTATAGGCAGACTAAAGAAATTATCCCCCACGGGGATGTCAGCGAGCAAGTGCTAATGCGTTTGCATATCATTGTATATCCCTGTGCGAGAAACGCCGTTCTAAACACTACACGTGGTGTGGTTAGCTGTGGCACTTCATCATTTGTTGTTAGCAATTTTAGCCCATGCTGTGACATATCAAACGGCATTCTGTCTCTGTCGGCTGAAAATGTCTTTACTGAGAAAACAGGCCATTACGTGTCAGTGAGTTCATTTGAAAAGTTAAAAAATACATTTTCAGACATAAAATCTTAATAGGAAAAAATTATTTTGTAGCCAAATATTTACAATATACTACTTTATTTTATCAGCTAGGTTTTGTTTGTAACCTTAGTATAGTGATGTTGTCAATTTGTGTGTGAATCATTCTATTGAGTTGATTCTTTTGAACCAAGTGGTTTACTGATTTATTATCAGTATAAAAAATCCTCATACAACTATCACAAATGCCTGGCAAGATCATCATTTATGTAAATGAATCGCTCAAATGATGTCAGAACCCTGAACGAATGAATCTTGGCATTGAGATCTGTTTTTCATCTGCCGTATGTTTCACATATGTCTATTACAGCCAATAATGACATCCGCAATTATGTCTTTATCACATAACACACGTGTGACTTCAATAATGTCACGTCTTTGACTCCTGGTAATTTCCTAAAACTGACAGCACATGTTGATCACCTTTTGTTCTTGTTTTTCATGTATGCTTTTGGTCTTTAGGGTAATGCCTGTGTTTTGTTTGACGTGTATGTGGCCATTAGAAGTAAATGTCCTGTTTATTGTATGATTATTCTCATGTGGAGGGATTTTTGAAGCAGAAGGTCTATTGAGGTTCCTCTCAACTGAGTCAGAAATCTATTCTGATTATATAAAACTCTAAATTATGCTAATGCTGTTGTAGTGCTTGTTCAGTCCATTATCAAGCGGCTACTAGAGGACGGATGGTCAAACTAGAGAGGGAAAATCTATTTTCGAGTATTTGGGTGATGTGCACAATAAAAGTTTCTCCCGTTGGTCCTCCAAAACTTGTTTCACTATAAAAGTATTTAAACCAGATAAAAAATAAAATATATGAAGTTTAGCTATGTGAGTGAGTAAGATGATAACACTAACACATAAATTAAAAATGAAGTATTTGTCATTATCTTTTTGCTTTCTAGTGGTTGTTGTTTAGGCATCAACATTAAACCTAAAACTGATGTATTGTTGGGTTAAACAAATCATTTATCACTGGGCTCAGTAACTGAATTTGGTAACACTCATTTGTTAACATCGTTGCGTTGTAAAAGTTGTAGAAACAACTTTTTGATTGACCCTTCAGACCCTGTGTTCATTGGAATGGACATCATGTTTTAATCCAATTATAATGAATAATTCTTAATCACAGATTGAAGAAAATCATATAAGAACACGAGTCAGCACAAATCTTGTTTTTAAGATTTATTTCTGTATTAGAGTTAATATCAACTGGATATATCTTTTTTGCAGGGTATGAAGGGGTTAAAAATTATTAGTAAATGTTGAAATGAACATAAAGATAAATAGTTGCTGTAAAAGTGTTGTTTATTGTTAATTCATGTTAACTAAAGCAATTACTAATGTTAACAAACACAACCTTATATAAAGGTTCAATTTAAGAAAATATTCTTTTCATGATCTTAATGTTTGGATATTTATACTAGAAAACAAGACAAAAAATGCTGATTAAGTAAATGATTTTCATGCTGATACAACATTTCGCTTCAATACGCAGACAGAGAACAGAATCGACCCGTAAAGTGATTCATTCACAACTTGATTCATCTTGATTCAGTCCCATTTCTCAAGTGAATCTGTTTTGAAGAGCGTGATTAGAATGCACTAAACGTCACACAGAACATAATCTTACATCAGCCACGATCAGCGAGCGGCACATTATGGAAATGACCGCGAGTGGCGTTGTGTTGTGATTATGTGTGGGCTTTTCACCTCTTTCCACCGGCTCATTGAAGTCCACTTAGCCGCCTCATCAATCTATTCTCAGCCAGCGCTGTCCGCACGCACTCCCGGGGCTCAAAGGGCCTTTCCTGGGCGTTTGAGTCATTAAGCCTGGCTTTCTTCTAGCCGGCCCGCATGAGTCAAATCTCCTCTTGAGTTTATGCGAGTTTGCGCTGACACTAAAGGGAGTTTAAGAGAGGGAATGACTCGTTTAATGCCAAACAAGGGCCATTCGCTCTTCAAAAGCTACAGAACAATTGACAGAAGTGGACAATGGGAGAAACCTTCATTGTGTTGATCACCCGATGGATTAGCCAACTGTGTGAAGCTGATTGAGATTTTTTTATTATGCAAAGCTTGCTCGAGGTTATGTTTACAGTCAGGTAAATGGAGAGAATTAAAGAAATGGGCTTGCAACACTAGAAATAAATCAGTGATATACAGTCACATACTTTTATGGTCAAAAATGTTATAGCAAAACTACCAGCTGACAGAAATATGTTGTAAAATAGTTTTGTTAACATTCCCATTACGTTATAAAACAGTATTTCTGAGTGGTTCAAATGTTCCCATGCAGAAATCTTATATATAACATTTTAAAAAGTTTATATATAGCAGATAAGAATTAAATTTTTATTGTTTTCAGAATGTTTAGCAATGAAATAGAATGTTGAATTGATGTATAAAACAATCTTTTAACACTACTGCAAGGATGTTTTTTGATAACTTAAAAAAAACTTTTAAACAACGTTAGCTTTACATTCGAAAACCTAGCAAAGTACTAAAGAACAAAGCTATTGTACAATTTAGCCACAAATAATTTTAGGTAGCTTGAAAATGTCAGTGTAATATATTTTCACACTGAAAACAAATTATAAACTAATAATTTACTATAAATAATATGAAATAAGTGTAATATTTTTATTAGCAGCTTACTTTATTACATTCATTTTAATTGTATGAATTTCTTGTTGATCATGCATACTGTACATACAGTACATATGGAACGTGCTGACAACGTTCCTTCAACATTGTTTACATTCACATAATGTTATATATTTAAATCAGAATGTATTAAGCACTTACAATAACCCATTATAATCTTCTCACAACTCTAAAACATGCCATTTACAATGTTGTTGTGCTTGCTGGGTTATAAAAGGAACATGTAGTTTAGAGAACTCAATTGAGCAGAACAGATATGAAAGAGGGACGACATGCTTCGTGGCATCTGACCGCCCATCTAAAGGCCCGTGCTGAAGGTCTAGAATCTTCCATCTCAGACCTTTGTAGCTTATGCCTGCTGATTCTCAGCCCAGCCAGACACGTCAACTGAAAATGCAAGAACATTGTTCATGACCCAGCAAGCACCATGTGTCCCTCCTTCCCCAGAGCTCATCTCCAGCTGAGGAAAGATACTGACGCTACTTAGCATAATGTTTTGCTTTACCAAAAAATGTGGGGGAGGTTTACGTCTGTTTGTTGTGGACTTTTTACTCATCAACTCATAGGTGGACAATTCCTGTCAGCGTGCATTCAGAGGCACGAATATTCATGAAGAACGGCCGATGGCTTATACGGGGTACTGAGGCCCGTTCACACCAAATGAGCTGCATTAATCACCCATAAAGTTTTGACTTTTCAACTATTCACGCGGAACGCATTTTCATTGGACTTAACAAATAGTTTGTTTACCTGAATGAAAGAAAAATAGACTATAAGAGTTTGCTAACATTATGTTATGAAAATGTTTTTAAATCTTCACTTGCAATGTCTTATAATATTCATAATGTTCAGAGAATGTTAGTCAATGTTTTGATAATGTTCCATGTTGGTATGGGGTTAATGCAAAAACAACCCACGCTTCTTAGATTTCATTCACTTTAAATTTACAAAACCTATTGCTAATTGCTCTTAATACTTTTCTATTCTATTACATCAGACCAATATAAATACAAATTCTAATGTGACATAATAATAAATAATTATGTATTTTAATCATTTCTGGCCCTGCTTTTACCATTTTGTCCACAATTGTTTTTAATATCTCATGGGTATACAATGCGGTATGTAGGTAGATTTGGCATTTTGGCTACTGGCAAATATTCTTATAAAGTAATTCTTATTTCCATTGTGCAAAATAATCAGTAACCTAAAAGGATTAGAAGTCACTGTCACTATTCAAAAAGGCTATTCACCCCTTACTTTTACATTACATTTACGTCACTGTGTTTCATATAAGAGCATAAATTTCAATATGGATGACAAGAGAGGGATAATGCTTCACGTACTTAATTTCTATTACAATGAAGAGATGTGTAACTCTCTTCATGCATCAGACAATTCATGCATTAAATAACTTAACTCACATAAATATTTTTTTTGCATGCTTATAATGTGTTTAAGATGAGAGATTAGAGAGAGAGAGAAAGAGAGAGAGAGAGAGAGAGAGAGAGAGAGAGAAAGAGAGAGAGAGATAGAGAGAGCCTTTACAGAGTGAAACATTCTCAGAGATAGAAAGCCACAAAGACAGAGAGAAAAGAGCAAAGTTCACTTTACACAGTTACGAGTGGCTGAACAAGAAAACCTATTGCATTAACAGTTGATGAGGCTGACTGAGCTTTATAAATGAACGGCTGTAATATTTAACAGCTTGCAGGTGTGAGAGCAAATGGGTGTGTGTGTGTAAACCGTAATTCGGCGTTGACCCTCTGGCTCTGCTAGACATCAAAGTTCTCTGCTCTCATTTGTGTCTTTACTACTTTAACTACACTACTACTTCTTACTATCCGCAAACACTCCAGCAAGCGTTCTGGTCGGCTTTTATATCGTCTCTTTCCTGTGTTTGACCAGACTTTTATTTGGCTGTTAAAACAGTCCGAGTTGAATTTTGTCAGATGGAATTTGAAACTCTGTCGGGTATGTTTTGGTTTAGTTGTTAAGTTGAATTTTCTTGGTTTGGTCAGTTATCACCTCCAGCAAAATGTCGTTTATGTTTCTATTGTGGAAGAATTGTTGGAAACAGAAAGCATACTTTTTCATATTCTCATACAAAATTCCTCACGAGTGTGGGTAAATTTGTCTGTTTGTTTTCTTAATGTCTGTGTGGTGTTATCCATGTCTTCCTCTCTCTCTTCTGATGTATTCAGTAATGGACATTTCTCTGCTCTTTGTCCCAGGTCTAAATTAATTCATTTCGCCACACTTTTACAGCACCTGCCGTATTGCCTCTAATGCATTTTAAAGTATGAAACAGGCTGTTACATCCCCAGCATATCACTCCCGGTCAGCCGCGTCTGAGCGATCACTTTAGATGGAACATGGCAGTGAGAGGAAAACTATTGATGACACAATCATTGTGCCAAGATAGCTGTAACAAATGCAGAGAATTGTAACTGATGCTTTCATTGGCTTGCATTTCACCAGCAGGCTTTACACCAGTAGATAGACAGACAGACAGACAGACAGACAGACGGACAGACGGACAGACGGATGGATGGACAGACAGACGGACAGACATAGAAAGGAGGATAGATAAACAGGCAGATAGACAGATGGATAGACAGACAGATGGATGAATGGATGAGGTGGACAGATGGACAGACAGACAGATAGATAGGAAGACTGACAGACAGATAGATGGACAGATAGATAGAAATACAGATAGATACACAAACAGATGGATGGATGAATGGTCAGATGGACAGATTGGGATAGATAGATAGATAGATAGATAGATAGATAGATAGATAGATAGATAGATAGATAGATAGATAGATAGATAGATAGATAGATAGATAGATAGATAGATAGATAGATGGATAGATGGATAGATGGATGGATGAGTGGACACACAAACAGACACACATGGATAGACAGACAAATAGATAAATAGACAGACAGACGGATGGATGGATAGATAGATGGATAGATGGATAGATGGATAGATGGATGGATGAGTGGACAGACAAACAGACAAACATGGATAGACAGACAAATAGATAAATAGACAGACGGATGGATGGATGGATGGATGATAAATAAACTTTTGGTTTGTAAGGTTCTGGATGTGTTAAATAAAGTCTTGTGAAGGTGTGCGGAGCGTGTGGAGAGACCACTAACCTTCTGTTCAGACAGTGTTTTCTGCAAGAGGATAAAGGGCGGAGCTTATTTTTAAGAGACAGTGAGGGAGAGAAATCACAACCCTCGGGGATTCTAGAAACAACGACATCATGTGCTGAAAGATCAGGACGGATGAGAGAATCACATCCTGCTGGTGTATCAGTGAGTGTTTATGTATCCACACACAAACCCATCATCATTCAATACTATTGACCTGTTTGCAGTTACTGCATCACCTCATTAGACTCGGTCTGTCCGCTGGTTTATTCTCACAGGTGTGTTATTTGTGTTTATCCTGTGAAAAGATCTGTTTTTAATCATTTAAACCCCTTCTGAGTCTACACGGCAGCCATCTTGGAACAAAATGTAAAAGTAAGCCTTATTTTTGTAGAAGTTGCTGATTGGCTCTTTTTGCTTGGAAGGTGGGACTTAGTTGTATACAGCCACCATATTAAATTTTCCAATTTTGTAATTAAACAGTCTATTTTTTCACTGTATTGTCTTTGATTATACCATTTATGATGCAACATTATAACGCAAATACTTGATACAGAAATTATTTTAAACAATTTTAATGGGTTAAATATTTATTTCAGTTTTGTGTAAGAAGTGTGTGGATTGATATGAGAGAAATAAAAAAATGAGTTTAGTGGTTATTAGACAAAAATATTACACAGAATCGCAATCATATATTCCATAGACGCTATTAAAAAGACACTATACAACACAATCATGTGGCAATTCATAACTACTTCAAACTTTATATTTTTATTTGTATATATTAGTATGATTTGCTTTTACTCCAGTGATGTTACGTTTAGGGGCGTGGATTCTTTTGCATTCTGCATTATTTTGGAAGATTTACATCACAATGCGATTTCATACTGTTTTGCCACCTTTTAAAATTGTTACGTTTTCTTGTGAGATCAAAGCTTTATCTGCTTTATTGTTGTTGCAGTGGTGCAGGTAATTATTTTAGTAATCTTTTCCTTTATTTGTAGTTTCCAAAGCACACCTGGGTTCAGTAAAAACAATTTAAAAGTAAAATAATTGGAATGCTGTTATTTGCGTGTCTGTGTGAGAGAGAGATGTCGCATTCATAAGGTAATTACTTTGAGTCTGATCTGGAGAAAAAACAGCAAAATTGCT
>CM032794.1:26229854-26289718 GCA_019155185.1 Beaufortia kweichowensis | reverse complement strand
ATCATATACCTTCCAATCGGCCATGCCGAGAAAAACCTTCTATAGGGTTGGAGGAAATGGAGAGTATGGTGTGGAAGATATAGGACGGTGAAATGTGGATGTTGCTGAAACCAGTTCTGGAACCAGAGCAG
Organism: Beaufortia kweichowensis; assembly: GCA_019155185.1. NCBI lineage: Eukaryota > Metazoa > Chordata > Actinopteri > Cypriniformes > Gastromyzontidae > Beaufortia > Beaufortia kweichowensis. Next base: position 26,289,587 of record CM032794.1, on the reverse strand, counting down.
AGCGGGTGGAAAGACACATTGTCCCAGACAACAATGTATTGGTAGATGATCGATTTGATTTTAAGGCTGTTATGTTGTGCAATTGGTCCAAGAATGTAAGTATGAGTGCTGTGCCAGGCGGCGGGCCCATATGGCATGCATGAGCGGTGGAGAACCCCATTCTGTGTAATGGCTGCAATAGAGTGTTATATTACCCCCACGCTGTTCTTGGGACATTGGACTATAGCCCTGTGGGCTACCGGATGTTTCTTCCCCTCCTCTCGTGTTTTCGGCCAGGTTGAACCCAGCCTCATCTAATGTAAATGAACTTATGCTGATCTCCATCCATCTGTGTAAAACTCCCCTGAAGAACAGTGTCAGGCAAAATTGTGTAGTTCAGTGTAGATCTAGTATACATATTACAGTACAGTAAAGATTATGAGACAGTATGCAAGATCACACTGCTAAAGTGAATACATACCTCTTGCATAATCATGCCGCGAGTCGTTTCACCCTTTCGAATTGGCGCACGAAGGCACCTCGGGATAAATTTGCTTCCATTTGAAGATGGTTTTTTTAGGATGCGCTGTAGTGTTGATGTTGAGACCTGATGGATATCGCTGAAACTGGCATGGTTATTGACACAATGTTAGTTTGGAGCTGATTGAGTGTTATAGCATTGCTGTTGGCCAAAACCATGTTTACTGATTCTCCCTCTCTTGGTTGGTTCTGTGAAATATAGGAGGCCTCTCTTGTCGTTCCTGACCCTCAATCCTATGTGGAAAAAAAACAGTATACAATAGTACAGTAATTTCACAGGAAAAGGTAACAGAAGTGCTGATAGTGCATATAATGTACTGTAAGCAGTTACTGAAACCGTGCAGATGTTTTTGATATGCATGATATTTTGGTAATACCTATTTTCATAATCGAAATGTGCTCTTTGAGCACCTTTCTTGTCTTCCCTTTCCTCTTTCCTCTCTACCTCCAGCATGGCCTCTCCATCCCTTTCCTCTGTTGGATTCCTCTTCCTCCTCTTTCTCCTCCCTCTTCCTCCCTCTTCCCTCCCCTTCCTCCTCTTCCTCCTCTTCTTCCTCCCCTTCCTCCTCTTCCCTCCCTTCCTCCTCTTCTCCTCCTCCCTCCTCCTCCTCCTCCTCCTCCTCCTCCTCCTCCTCCTCCTCGCTCCTCCTCCTCCTTCGCCCTCCTCGTCCTCCTCCTCGCCTCTTCCTCCTCCTTTCCTCCTCCCTCGTCAGTCCTCCTCCTCCTCCTCCTCCTCCTCCTCCTCGTGTCCTCCTCCTCCTCCTCCTCCTCCTCCTCCTCCTCCTCCTCCTCCTCCTCCTCCTCCTCCTCCTCCTCCTCCCTCGGGACTCTACTCTTTCTCTGACTCTTTCCCATTGTGCTTGAAGACCCCATGAACTCACCTGCTGCTTTTATAGTGCTTACACACCTGATTGGTGTGTCTACAATTAAACAAACAAGTGTTTGCACACCTGATGACTGTGTTGAACCAATTGGTTGGACGGATTAAGCTTAATTTGATACAGTCAGTGCTTTGGTATTGCAAGGAAGTGACTTCATTATAGATTTTTGTGTGTAATGTATGTTATGTGTTTAGTGTTTTGCAAATCACTGTGTGTAGAGTTTTGCAACAAGTGTGAGGTTGACAATGTGCTTATAGTTGTGCAAATATGGGCTGATGTTTTGCTTCTTGAGTGTAAGGTTTTGCTAATAGTGTACTACTTTAATTTTAGTGTGTGGGCAATCCAAAACTGTAACGCTATGGAGCTTCCTGATTTCTGTTCTATAATGCACTTCATTACAGTTCATATTGGTTAAATGGTACAGGGTATTGTAACCTGCAAACCAAAAATGGGGTTGGAAGGAAAGATGACTGACCTACACAAGCATCAAACAAGTTGAAAAATTAAAAAAGAGAAAAATATAAGATAAGCAACAATGATGTTAACAATTATAAACTCTAGGGCAGTCGCTTAAATACACGTGTTACAAGGATAATGACACACACACACGACTAGAGACCTTTCATTTAAAAACAATTGGAGATCATATACCTTCCAATCGCCATGCCGAAAAACTCTTCTATAGGGTTGAGGAATGGAGAGTATGGTGGAAGATATAGGACGGTGAAATGTGGATGTTGCTGAAACCAGTTCTGAACCAGAGCAGAGCGGTGGAAAGACACATTGTCCCAGACAACAAATGTATTGCAGATGATCGATTTGATTTGCTGCTGTTATGTTGTGCAATTGGTCCAAGAATGTAAGGGTATGAGTGCTGTGTTGTGGGTGCCTCCATATGGGCATGGCGGTGGGAGAACCCCATTCTGTGTAATGGCTGCACAGAGTGTTATACATACCCCCACGGAATTGCTCCTCTGGGACATTGACTATAGCCCTGTGGCCAATGATGTTTCTTCCCTCCTTCTCAGTTTTCGCCAGGTTGAACCCAGCCTCATCTACGTAAATGAACTTATGCTGGATCTCCTCTCCATCCATTCGTAAAACTCCTGAAGAACAGTGTCAGGCAAAATTGTGTAGTTCAGTGTAGATCTAGTATACATATTACAGTACAGTAAAAGATTATGAGACAGTATGCAAGATCACACTGCTAAAGTGAATACATACCTCTGCATAATCATGCCGCGCTTTCCACCCTTTCGAATTGCTTCGAAAGGCACTCGATAAATTTTGCTTCATTTTGAAGATGGTTTTTTAGGATGCGCCGCCAGTGTTGATGTTGAGACCTGATGGATACTCGTTGAAACTGGCATGGTTATTGACAATGTTAGTTTGGAGCTGATTGAGTGTTATAGCATTGTTGGCCAAAACCATGTTTACGATCTCTCCCTCTCTTGCTGTTCTGTGAACATAGGAGGCCTTCCCTTTGTCGCTCCTGACCCTCAATCCTATGTGGAAAAAACAGTATACACAGTACAGTAATTTCACAGGAAAAGGTAACAGAAGTGCTGATAGTGCATATAATACAGTACTGTAAGCAGTTACTGAAACCGTGCAGATGTTTTGATATGATGATATTTTTGCAATACCTATTTTCTCTTAATCGAAATGTGCTCTTTGAGCACCTTCTTGTCTTCCTCTTCCTCTTCCTCTACCTCCAGCATGGCCTCCATCCCTTCCTCTGTTGATTCCTCTTCCTCCTCTTCCTCCTCTTCCTCCCCTTCCTCCCTTCCTCCTCTTCTCCTCCTCTTCCTCCCCTTCCTCCTCTTCCTCCCCTTCCTCCTCTTCCTCCTCCTCCTCCTCCTCCTCCTCCTCCTCCTCCCTCCTCCTCCCTCCTCCTCTCCCTCCTGGTCCTCCTCGTCCTCCTCCTCCTCGTCCTCCTCCTCCTCCTCCTCGTCGCCGCCCTCCTCCTCCTCCTCCTCCTCGTCGTCCCCGTCCTCCTCCTCCTCCTCCTCCTCCTCCTCCTCCTCCTCCTCCCTCCTCCTCCTCCCTCCCCTCGACTTACTCTTTCTCTGACTCTTTCCATTGTGCTTGAAGACCGGGATGAACTCACCTGCTGCTTTTATAGTGCTTACACACCTGATTGGTGTGTCTACAATCAAGCAAACAAGTGTTTGCACACCTGATGACTGTGTTGAACCAATTGGTTGGACGGTGCGCTAATTTGACAGTCAGTGCTTTGGTATTGCAAGGAAGTGACTTCATTATAGATTTTTGTGTGTAATGTATGTTAAGTGTGTTTAGTGTTTTGCAAATCACTGTGTGTAGAGTTTTGCAACAAGTGTGAGGTTGACAATGTGCTTATAGTTGTGCAAATATGGGCTGATGTTTTGCTTCTTGAGTGTAAGGTTTTGCTAATAGTGTACTACTTTTAATTTTAGTGTGTAAGCAATCCAAAAAAACTGTAAACGTTATGGAGCTTCGCCTGATTTCTGTTCTATACGTGCACTTCATTACAGTTCATATTGGTTAAATGGTACAGGGCATTGTAACCTGCAACCAAAAATGGGGTTGGAAGGAAAGATGACTGACCTACAAGCATCAAACAAGTTGAAAAATTAAAAGAAAAAAATATAAGATAAGCAATGTGATGTTAACAATTATAAACTCTAGGCAGTCGTTTAAATACACGTGTTACAAGGATAATGACACACACACACACACGACTAGAGACCTTTCATTTAAAACAATTGGAGATCATATACCTTCCACCGCCATGCCGAGAAAAACTCTTCTATAGGGTTGAGGAATGGAGAGTATGGTGGAAGATATAGGACGGTGAAATGTGGATGTTGCTGAAACCAGTTCTGAACCAGAGCAGAGCGGTGGAAAGACACATTGTCCCAGACAACAATGTATTGCAGATGATCGCATTTGATTTTGCTGCTGTTATGTTGTGCAATTGGTCCAAGAATGTAAGTATGAGTGCTGTGTTGTAAGGGCCCATATGGGCATGGCGGTGGAGAACCCCATTCTGTGTAATGGCTGCACAGAGTGTTATATTACCCCCACGTTGCCCTGGGACATTGACTATAGCCCTGTGGCCAATGATGTTTCTTCCCCTCCTTCGTGTTTTCGTCAGGTTGAACCCAGCCTCATCTACGTAAATGAACTTATGCTGGATCTCCTCTCCATCCATTCGTAAAACTCCCTGAAGAACAGTGTCAGGCAAAATTGTGTAGTTCAGTGTAGATCTAGTATACATATTACAGTACAGTAAAGATTATGAGACAGTATGCAAGATCACACTGCTAAAGTGAATACATACCTCTGCATAATCATGTCGCAGTCGCTTCACCCTTTCGAATTCATACCGAAAGGCACTCGATAAATTTGCTTCCATTTGAAGATGGTTTTTTTAGGATGTGCCAGTGTTGATGTTGAGACCTGATGGATATCGTTGAAACTGGCATGGTTATTGACAATGTTAGTTTGGAGCTGATTGAGTGTTATAGCATTGTTGGCCAAAACCATGTTTACGATCTCCCTCTCTTGCTGTTCTGTGAACATAGGAGGCCTTCCCCCTTGTCGTTCCTGACCCTCAATCCTATGTGGAAAAAAAACAGTATACAATAGTACAGTAATTTCACAGGAAAAGGTAACAGAAGTGCTGATAGTGCATATAATACAGTACTGTAAGCAGTTACTGAAACCGTGCAGATGTTTTTGATATGATGATATTTTTGCAATACCTATTTTCCAATCGAAATGTGCTCTTTGAGCACCTTCTTGTCTTCCTCTTCCTCTTCCTCTACCTCCAGCATGGCCTCCATCCCTTCCTCTGTTGATTCCTCTTCCTCCTCTTCCTCCTCTTCCTCCCCTTCCTCCCCTTCCTCCTCTTCCTCCTCTTCCTCCCCTTCCTCCTCTTCCTCCCCTTCCTCCTCTTCCTCCCCTTCCTCCTCTTCCTCCCCTTCCTCCTCCTCCTCCTCCTCCTCCTCCTCCTCCTCCTCCTCCTCCTCCTCGTCCTCCTCCTCCTCGTCCTCCTCGTCCTCCTCCTCCTCGTCCTCCTCCTCCTCCTCCTCGTCGTCCTCCTCCTCCTCCTCCTCCTCCTCCTCCTCCTCCTCCTCCTCCTCCTCCTCCTCCTCCTCCTCCTCCCCTCCTCGACTCTACTTTTCTCTGACTCTTTTCCATTGTGCTTGAAGACCCATGAACTCACCTGCTGCTTTTATAGTGCTTACACACCTGATTGGTGTGTCTACAATTAAACAAACAAGTGTTTGCACACCTGATGACTGTGTTGAACCAATTGGTTGGACGGTGCGCTAATTTGACAGTCAGTGCTTTGGTATTGCAAGGAAGTGACTTCATTATAGATTTTTGTGTGTAATGTATGTTAAGTGTGTTTAGTGTTTTGCAAATCACTGTGTGTAGAGTTTTGCAACAAGTGTGAGGTTGACAATGTGCTTATAGTTGTGCAAATATGGGCTGATGTTTTGCTTCTTGAGTGTAAGGTTTTGCTACAGTGTACCACTTTTAATTTTAGTGTGTAAGCAATCCAAAAACTGTAAACGCTATGGAGCTTCACTTCGATTTCTGTTCTATACGCACTTCATTACAGTTCATATTGGTTAAATGGTACAGGGCATTGTAACCTGCAACCAAAAATGGGGTTGGAAGGAAAGATGACTGACCTACAAGCATCAAACAAGTTGAAAAATTAAAAGAAAAAAATATAAGATAAGCAATGTGATGTTAACAATTATAAACTCTAGGCAGTCGCTTAAATACACGTGTTACAAGGATAATGACACACACACACACACCTACTAGAGACCTTTCATTTAAAAACAATTGACCAAAACAACACAAAACACACGAAATCTACCTGTATGACCGTGTTAAAGTCACTGTTGCCTTCCTCTGAGTTGCTGGAGAATCTGATCAGTGGTCAGCACTTGAAAGCCATTCTCATCCCAGCCGCTTCTGTCTCATATGGGCTCTCCTCCGTCACCAGCTCCACTCTCCCGTGTCATCCTCCTCGTCACTGTTAGCCGCTTTTACTTCTGGTCATCACAGAAAAAGTGATTTACATTTATTTGTTTGCTTAATTTGGAATATCATAACAAATATATTTGGATCAATATACAGTATAACAACAAACAGCCGGGTGAAAATAATAATTGACATTATTTAAATTATTATTATTATTATTTAAAAAAAAAAAATAACTAAATGAATAACTAATAAGATCTGCTAATGGGAAATTTTAAATTATTATTAACATAATTAAGCTTCAGCATGATACAGAAGTATATATATATATATATATATATATACTTTACAATATATAGTTATAGTTTCTGTATCCTGCTAAAGCAAATTATGTTGTAATTATTATAAAATTATACACTGCTGCTCAAACGTTTGGGATGGTTTTTAAAGCACAACTGTTTCCAACATTAATAATACTGAGAATAAATCAGAATATTAGAATGATTTCTGAAGGATCATGTGACACTGAAGACTGGAGTGACAGCTGATGAAAATTCAGCTTTGCATCACAGGAATAAATTATATTTTGAAGTATATTCATATAAAAACATTATTTTATATTTTAATAACATTTTACAATATTACTGTTTTTTTCTGTATTTTTAATCAAATTAATGCAGTCTTGATGAGCGTAAGAGACTTCTGTAAAAAACATTACAAGTCTTACTGATCCCAAACTTTTAAGTGGGGGTTTATATTGTTTAAATTCAATGGGAAACCTCTTAAAGTTTGGTTTCCATTTAGAAGATGATGTGAGTTCCACTAACTTCACTCCCATTGGTGGTCTCTCTGGAAAGTCGCAGCTTATTTGCATAAGTTGTACATTCCTCAACGTTGTTGTGTTACTGGACACGCCCACATCCTGTCGCCAGCGTCACTGCATTAGATTTTTTCACATGTGTTTAGTTATGACATTGTGCAATGTATTTTGCAGATCTTAAAAGAACAAACAACAAGCTCAAATCAATAAAAACTCTTGTGTGTCTGTGTTTTAGGTCATTTTTAAATGTGTTTTAATCTTAAATGATTTTGGGAAACACAGCTCTCTCTCTCTCTCTCTCTCTCTATATATATATACAGTCAAGCCTGAAATGATTCATACCCCTGGCAAATTCTGACTTAAAGTTACTTTTATTCAACCAGCAAGTTTTTTCTTGATTAGAAATGACACAGGCGTCTCCAAGAAGATAATAAGACGATGTACAAGAGGCATCATTGTGGAAAATATTATTACTCATCTTTTATTTACATTTGAACAAAAATGTCCAAAATGATTCATACCCTTCTCAATAATCAATAGAAAAGCCTTTATTGGCTATTACAGCAATCAAACGCATCCTATAATTGCGGACCAGCTTTTTGCATGTCTCCACTGGGAAATATACCATTCACATCTGTGTCAAACCTAAACTCTGCTATCAAAACCTAAACTCTGCTATCAAAACCTAAACCCTGCTATCAAAACCTAAACTCTGCTATCAAAACCTAAACTCTGCCATCAAAACCTAAACTCTGCCATCAAAACCTAAACTCTGCCATCAAAACCTAAACTCTGCCATCAAAACCTAAACTCTGCCATCAAAACCTAAACTCTGCCATCAAAACCTAAACCCTGCTATCAAAACCTAAACCCTGCTATCAAAACCTAAACTCTGCTATCAAAACCTAAACCCTGCTATCAAAACCTAAACCCTGCTATCAAAACCTAAACCCTGCTATCAAAACCTAAACTCTGCTATCAAAACCTAAACTCTGCTATCAAAACCTAAACTCTGCTATCAAAACCTAAACTCTGCTATCAAAACCTAAACTCTGCTATCAAAACCTAAACCCTGCTATCAAAACCTAAACCCTGCTATCAAAACCTAAACTCTGCTATCAAAACCTAAACTCTGCTATCAAAACCTAAACTCTGCCATCAAAACCTAAACTCTGCCATCAAAACCTAAACTCTGCCATCAAAACCTAAACTCTGCTATCAAAACCTAAACTCTGCTATCAAAACCTAAACTCTGCTATCAAAACCTAAACTCTGCTATCAAAACCTAAACTCTGCCATCAAAACCTAAACTCTGCTATTAAAACCTAAACTCTGCCATCAAAACCTAAACTCTGCTATCAAAACCTAAACCCTGCTATCAAAACCTAAACCCTGCTATCAAAACCTAAACTCTGCCATCAAAACCTAAACTCTGCTATCAAAACCTAAACTCTGCTATCAAAACCTAAACTCTGCTATCAAAACCTAAACTCTGCTATCAAAAAAACCTAAACTCTGCTATCAAAACCTAAACTCTGCTATCAAAACCTAAACTCTGCTATCAAAACCTAAACTCTGCCATCAAACCTAAACTCTGCTATCAAAACCTAAACCCTGCTATCAAAACCTAAACCCTGCTATCAAAACCTAAACTCTGCCATCAAAACCTAAACTCTGCTATCAAACCTAAACCCTGCTATCAAAACCTAAACTCTGCCATCAAAACCTAAACTCTGTGCCATCAAACCTAACCTCTGCTATCAAAACCTAAACTCTGCTATCAAAACCTAAACTCTGCTATCAAAACCTAAACCCTGCTATCAAAACCTAAACTCTGCTATCAAAACCTAAACTCTGCTATCAAAACCTAAACCCTGCTATCAAAACCTAAACTCTGCCATCAAAACCTAAACTCTGCTATCAAAACCTAACCTCTCTGCTATCAAAACCTAAACTCTGCTATCAAACCTAAACTCTGCCATCAAAACCTAAACTCTGCCATCAAAACCTAAACTCTACTATTAAAACCTAAACTCTGCTATCAAAACCTAAACTCTGCTATCAAAACCTAAACCCTGCTATCAAAACCTAAACCCTGCTATCAAAACCCAAACCCTGCTATTAAAACCTAAACTCTGCTATCAAAACCTAAACTCTGCTATTAAAACCTAAACTCTACTATCAAACATTAACAATAACAATAACATTCCTTTGTCAAAATGTAACTCTGATGACAAAATGACACATACTTGCATCATATGCATACACTTTCAGATCAGGGGGAACACACTACTCTACTCTTATATAAAACACTGCAGTCTTTGATTTTCACTGTTTATTCAGAAGGCATATTTTCAGGAGGCACATTTTCAAACAACCAAAAAAGCAAATAGGCCTATTCAATATTGTACACTGCATCACTGTACATTGCAGTAACATGAATTCAGATGAAGCAAAAAGAAAATAGAAAAAACACTATACTGTAAACACAGAACATCATGGCAATTGTGCATACGTGGGCTCATGGATCCCGCCGTCTGTTGAGGTCTGGCCACAGGACCTCATCGACATCGCAAGCAATGTCTTCTCCCGCTAGGCACCGGGGAAAATATCCCCTTGCATGTCAAAACCATCCATGGATTGTTGTCACCTGAATGTCGCCAAGAGGCCTGTTCCATTGCCTGCAGAAGAGGCATGCGGGCATGTGGTTGGTGGTCATATACACGCCCATCTCCATGCCGAAAAGAATTCCTCTATAGGGTTTAAAAATGGTGAGTAAGGGGGCAAGTATACCACTTCAAATTGATTGTGGTTGGTGAACCAGGCCTGGACCAGAGCAGCCCGATGGAAACTGACATTATCCCATACCACCACAAACCTGTTCTGTACAACCATATTATGGAGAGCATCTAGAAATGTGAGTATATGTTGGCTATTGTATGGACCTAGTTTTGCATGATGATGCAGAAGCCCTCGAAGGCTTATGGCGGCACACAATGTGATATTATCCTCGCCGCTGGTCTGATCGCACAAATTGCCCTTTGGCCAATTACATTACGACTCGGGCTTTGTTTTGCTCAGGTCGAATCCAGCTTCATCAATGAAAATGAATTCATGAGGCTGTGCAGCTCCATCCATGGCCAAGATTCTCTGTAACAAAAACAAACATATTACTGTACTACAGTGCTACACATACAGAACCCTCACCCCATCACACAGGTACCTGTGTAGCTCTCCCAATGGATCCATGTGGTACTGATATGGTACATATTCAGCTGCTACTGGATTTCACCAATACTGTATTGTAAATGTAAAGGACAGTTACACTTACCCGCATATATTCAGCTCGAAGTCCTTTGACCCTGACGCTGTTCCTCCCTAAATGGGACCCTGTAGAGCTGCTTCATGGTGATGTTGTGTTTTCCCAAGATGCGCCTGATGGTGGTGATGCTCACATGGTTTATGTTGTTGAACACTAGCCTGTCTGCAAGTATTTTCTGTCGAAGCTGGTGGAGACGGATGGCATTGTCTGTCCTCACTAGGTCCACAACGGCAAGTTCCTGCTGTTGTGTGAACAGGCGCTACGCCCTCCCCCAGAAGGTCTTCTAGTCATTCTAGAGAAATGCAACCACAAATTGTCATCGGTTTGCTTCTTTTTTTTACAGTACTTTCCTGTATATACTGTATCATCCACTGTACTGAAACATCTCAATATAAGTAATCATGGTATGTTTCACAAAAACTACCACTTTGGCTGCAAAAGGAGCATTAGCACCCTGCAATACCCTGTACACGTGATGTGGTAATGTGATATACTGTAGTACAGTGCTGTAAATACCATGTGAGTAGAGTAGAAGGTAGAGAGGTGAAGACCTCTCAGGTGATACCTGTTTTCTAGTCGGAATGTTCTTATTATAGATGCCACTGTGAAGCGGCTTAGATGTGGGTGGACTCTCTGCCCAGCATCCCTCATAGTCAGGCCATGGTTGATGACATTGTTCACCAAAGTTGCTCTTATATCATCAGAAACAGGGGTCCGTGCATGGCCTCTTCGACCTTGTCCTCCTCCTCCTCCGCCTCCTCCTCCTCCTCCGCCTCCTCTTCCTCTTCCTCCTCCTCCGCCTCCTCCTCCGCCGCCTCCTCCTCCGCCGCCTCCTCCTCCGCCTCCTCCTCCTCCGCCTCCTCCTCCTCCGCCTCCTCCTCCTCCGCCCTCCTCCTCCTCCGCCTCCTCCTCCTCCTCCTCCCCTCCAAGCGTATTTTGGATACATGTGTTTTCCAAATGGCACCCTGAGATTTCATTTTGAACAAAGTGTCTTATGTATGAAATAGAGTGTAGTATGCAGGACCAAGTGTGTTGCATAAAGGAGTAAGTGTGTTGCAGAATTGCAACTAGAGTGCAAAGCAGCGCTTTTGTTTAAGGTATGGGTACATGTGTTTGAGGTATGGTAAAAAAAGCTTCAAGTTGTGTTACTTTAGTCTAAGCATGGGTCTATAGTGTTCAAGCAACAGGCAAAAACTGTAAAGTGGCAATAATGTTCATCTTCCTGCAGGGTGTTGCACACATAAATATACAGTTGTAAATGATTCAACCCCATTGGAAAATGGCATCAGAGGAATTGTGTTGGGAGGATTGGGCACCGAAGGACTTGGCAACCAAATCAAAAGAATGGACCAAAGGTAAGAGATCATACAATGAAGAGGACATGAAGAGATAACGCTGAATCTTTCTAGAGACACCGCTGGATGGACAGTTCTCAAGTTAAAGGAGTTAAAGGAACAGCGGTTACTCCACCTGGACGGCACACATAAAGAAAGATATCAACGGAAGCAAGTAGATTTCTGAAAAGGCAGGTTCAGAAAAGTCCTCGAGACCTGGAAGCCACATTGAGCTTTCAGTTTGAACAGAAGCTTTTCAGAACAGCAAAAGGACAGGAAAGGTCTGCTGCAATATGCTTATAATCAAATGAATATGATTGAGGAATATGAATATGAATAAGGATGAGGATTTTGTGCGCATGGTTCAGCGGTACGCCTGGAGGAAGAAGAAAGAAGTGTAATAAAAAGTGTAAAATCTGTAGTATGTGAAGGGCAAATGAATTCATTCATGTATCAGGAGAAGTGTGAGGAAGACGATACCTCAAATTTAAGCAAGTCTGGATTGCAGAAGAAGTCCTGAAAGATTCTGCATCACAGTCAGCTGATGCGAAGCCCAAAGAAAATCTCTGGTGAGATTTAAAGAAGGCTGCTGCAACACGCAAAACCCAAGAATATCACTGATCTGGATGCTTTGATGATGAGGAATGAGCTGGGATTGCTCAGGAACGCTGTCAGAAGCTCATGTATGGCTATGCATCTGGTCTGCAGCAGCTCATAACAGCAGAAAGATGCTCGACTAAGACCTAAAGATGCCTGCAGCGAAAGACTTTTCTTCATTTCTTCTTGGTAAACGTCTGTAAATTGTTGCAATGGGGTTGAATAATTGTAATTAGAACTGTAAAATCCTAGTTGTGTGCTGCAGCTCTTAGTCACTTTCATCTTAATCATACGTCCATTCATCATTGGCCATCCAGGGATGCTCCAAATAATCCTCTAATGCATCACATCTCCAAGATTGGCACAGTCTATAGAAGGATCTGAATTCTGTGGGTTCAAAAGAAAAGAGAACAGTCATGTTATTTATTAGAGTGAGATTGTATTAAAACAATAATCCAATCATCTGAAGAATGTTATATTTTATAGAGTTAGTGCTTTTTCTCTCACCTATAGAATAGTCCGCTTTGGTCAAGCAAGCCAAAACTCCTTCAGATCCTGAGTGTATATCATGCAGGTAGCTTGACGATAGTAACGATCCTCATGATACCCCCCACCTATAAAGAGATCGACATCATGCTTTAGTAAAACAACTCATCCACATCATTTGCTGAAGTCATCAGTGAGCGTCAGATGTCAAATAACATCAGAGTAAATCTAGAATCACAGTCATTTCTAGTTGTGTGTGCCATTATGGGTTCACAAATGTATGAGATTTTTAACAATTACACATTCTGACAATACAGTAAGATTCATGACTTACAGATTTGATGCCCTTCGATGTCTGTCATATCGATTCTTGTGCTGTATCTAAAGTCGATGATCTTCAGCTCCAGGGTCTCTCTGTTGACCATGATGTGGTGGTTATTGATATGTTGATTCTCTATCCTGTTGTTACTGAAGTGAATGAAAGCCTTCAGTAACCTTTCTCGCGGACAGGTCCCGGCATACTCTCTCTCTTTCAGCTTGTAGTGGTTCTCGCTTGAAATATTGGTCCAACCTCACCCAGGGTTCAGCCAACCGTTCCATTACCACGATGTAACCGGGGTAACCTTCAAACCAGTCAAGCATGGCTACTATATTAGGGCATGGTGGAGGTTCCATTTGCATTTCCAGCATCATCCCTATTTCATGAAATACAGGCGAGGGAACCCCAGGCTAGAAAAAAGCAAAGAGAAAGAAGGTTAGATGATTTAACATTTTCATTTCACTCATTCTCTTGTAAATAACTGTTGTTAATAACTAAGTGATGTCACTAAGCTTCATTAACACTGAAACAACTAAAGATGTATTCATCAGGTGTCTGCAACTCACCACAGCATATCTTTCCTCATCATGTCTGTCTTCCAATACATGAACAAACTTGATTGCCACCTGCAAAAGAAGATATCATTGAGTTTCTGGATCATCTACAGTCTGTATGTTTTGATCTCAACACAAGAGCACAAGATTAAGTTAATAATGTGACAGTTACCTGTCGGCCATCAATTCTGCGGACTCCACCATAAACCCAACCATTCGCTCCCGTTCCCAGCAGCTCATCCCATAACACTTCATACCGGAGGTTAAACAACCCTGAAGAACACACAAACACAACATGTTAACATAATAGAGAATGTGGAAGAGTGAAAAACAGGACAGATTTTTGACATAAACCAAAATAATACAGATGATGAACCCACCAGGTGCTGGCAAAGCCACAGGATGAGGTTCTTGGACAGCTTCATCATCATCATCGTCTTCGTTGTTGTCTTCTTCAGCCATTAAATTTGCATTTAAAAGATAATCATAAACATCTTCTTCATTGTCATCTTCTTCATTGTCATCTTCTTCGTTGCCCTCATGTTCGTTGCCCTCATCTTCGTTGCCCTCTTCTTCGTTGCCCTCTTCTTCATTGTCATCTTCTTCTTCTTGCTGCCTCTTCTTCGTTGCCCTCATGTTCGTTGTTCTCATCTTCGTTTGCCCTCTCTTCGGTTCTCATCTTCGCTGCCCTCATCTTCGTTTGCCCTCATCTTCGCTTGCCCTCATCTTCGTTGCCCTCATCTTCGTTGCCCTCTTCTTCGCTGTGCTCTCTTCTTCTGCTTCTGTAACACATTTTATTGATTACTCAACTAATATATGTATTAACATGATGATGTGATGTTTTTGTTCAATTAGTACTCGTGCATTACAGTCTCTGTATGATTCATTGACTGTCTCAAAACCTACAAACTCTAAACTTTTCTAACAGCATTTTACAGCTCTGTTACGTGAATAAATGAGAGTTTGATATGAGAAACGCAGGCTTATGTTATAAGAGACTAACCTTCAGATGAAGCAGCTGTTGTAGTCTGTGTGATCCCAGACGGTGCTGCTAGGCTCTGACTCGAAATCAGACTCATATCTGACTCTCTTCAGAACCGCCGCTGTCCCGTCCCTCTTCTGAAAGATCAGCTTCAGCTGCTTTCCTTTCTGTCCACTGACCTTCTCAAAAGAATTACAATACCATGTGAATTACACAATACAATGTTTGTAATTATGAACAATTAATTAAATTAATCTGTACAAAGAAAATACTAAAATATTTAGTTAAGGTTTTTATATTTTAAATGACAAAAAAGTGTGTGTGAATGTTACTAAATACAGATTGTTTAAAATGATATTGACAGTTGACTCCAACAGAAGGGTTTAGCTCCACAGCAGGTGTTTCTGGAGCAGATTGTGTGATTCCAGACGGTCCTGTTAAAGGTTCTGGATCATCATTAGAGAGATATCTCGGCTCTCTTTAAGCCTGACGCTGTCCCGTCCTCTTTAGAGAGATCAGCTTCATCGGCTGTCCTCTTTGTCCACGGCTTATGGAAAGAATTACAGTATAATGTTTAATTAGTTTGTCATTATTAACCATTAGTCACATGTTCAGCTATGATAAAGCACATTTACACTTACCTTTAGGGTTCAGCTCCTGCTGGCTCTTGTTAGTAAAGTCACTTAACTGCTTCATCTTCAGGAAAAGCTTCAGCAGCTTTTCTCTTCTTTCCACGACCACCTTCAAAGAATCATATTATACATCTTCAGTTAATTATATCAGTTGTTTACATTAAAACAATACAATATTGTACAATAACAGTGTCGAGTTTGATCTCTTAACATCTTCTTTACTATTATAGTTATGTGACAAAGTTTCAAGTGTTTTCTTAACGTGTAAAAGTTGTACTTACTGTTTTCAGTCGGTTCCATCTGTAGTCTCAGATGTTGTTGAAACATTCTGAATTCAGATACTTTAAATGTTAATGTATCTTCGTTAGTCTCAGATGTGTAAAGCGCTTTAAACTGGATTGAAACTGGTAAAGTGAGTGAGTGTAAATCCTGATAAAGCACTGAAGAGTAAAAGTGTTCGTGAAGTCTCTGTGATCGCTTAGAATGTAGAATGTTGTGACGCGCCTCTGTTTCAACTGATATTGACTTCAGCACAGCTCAAAAGATTCGACCTTTATGACGTCATAATCTATGGGACGTTTTCTCTCGTGTTCTGTTCATGTAAAAGCACTTTGTGTTTAAAGTAAAGACTCTAATCAG
Organism: Beaufortia kweichowensis; assembly: GCA_019155185.1. Classification (NCBI taxonomy): domain Eukaryota; kingdom Metazoa; phylum Chordata; class Actinopteri; order Cypriniformes; family Gastromyzontidae; genus Beaufortia; species Beaufortia kweichowensis. The sequence continues at coordinate 26,273,513 of CM032794.1, read as the reverse complement.
ACACAAACGCTGAACGCTCATTTATGAATAAAACAGCACATTACTGTTGTCTCAGTATAGCAACTGTGATATTTGTAGTAAAACTTCAAACAAACGAATAAATCTTTATTGTCATTGTAGTCACACAGAATTGTAAACAGTGTATAAATGGTAATCAATCTGCCCAAAACAGCTTATTACATTTTTACAAGAATAAAACCATGATTCAGTTTTATATTTGAAGAAACAACTTTTGTTATTTTTAATTGAATTGTTTCACGTGTTTAATTTGTGTTGTTTTTAATGTTTTAGAGTATGTCGTTGAGAAATATTTACCTCAGTGCTTTTGATAATGATGATGAGGAAGAGCTGAATGAGGAGATTCTCTCCTCAGGTTCAAACGGATTCAGCGAATGTATATTCCATAAAAAATGAAGAACATCTTTTATTGCATTTTGATTATGATATAAAACCACTAAAAGACATGTTTTCCCTTTTATTCGCCTGGAATATCGTGGCGCTTCCGCTTCTCACCGCTCAGTCGAAGCTCAACAACATCTTCCATGTTCTTCACGTAGGCGCCGCTTTACTTCACTTTTACTTCTTGAGGGTCAAATATTACATGTTGTAGCTTCAAAGAGGCAAATAAACATACAAATGCATTTTTATTTCAAGCTGCTATCTGTAAGTTTGGCGTCTTTATGGTATTTTATGTTGAAATGTTAAACTGTAATATCTTTGCGGAGTTATATTCTTTACGTGAGTTGTGCTGCGTCACTGCTCCTCCGCGCGGTTAAATCTGATGTTTGATGGCCTTCCGCCATCTTCTTCACCGCCGCCATCTTAGTCAGGTCAACGTGTCCATAACTCTCATCAGTGGACTGGAGAAAAATGCCTGTTTCATGTGCTGCTTGAGGCTGTACAAGCCGCCACACAATTTAAAACACTTTCACATGTAAGACTAAAAGTTATTTTTGTTTGTATTTGGTCATTAAAACATTTTGTTGACACTATGGCAGTAGGAGTCTATTAATAGCGATATAGCTTATTCAGCTGTGAGTCCAGACTTCAGAAAGTTTTACATTCTCTCAGAAATAGTTTCAGCGTTTGTTGTGTTTTCTATTATCAAATAAATTGCGAGTAACTGAGATAATTCGTTTATACTGCAGTTTTACTCTCAAAATCGAGTATGCCAACCTACTAGTTCTAATGTATCATTATTATTATTATACATATCACGAAATATACTATTATCAGTCTATTATGATATTATATTAGGGTACTAATCACAGCATTTATTTTAATGTTATTGTTGTTCTGCAGTTGATTTATTTATGATTTACGTTTTTGACTGTTGTTCATAGTTATTCATATAGTTAAACTACTTTACATATTATTTACTATTTCATATTTATACTATATTACAATAATATTTAATGTACTGTTGTTGTACCAGAGAGGATCCATCAGTTATTGTCTGTTTTTAAAGTCTGTTTTTTAACCCAAAAGTTAAAAGCCCAAAATATACATGACAAGTGTGCAGCTCTCTTAATTCCTTCTGAAATAAATATTTTCTAACTATCTTGTTGTACAATTTTACATAACTGGAGATTGTTTTGAACACCAGGTAGGTCATAAATCACTGATATCAGTTGATAAATAGAAACATTTTATTTTTAATCTTGAAAAATCGCAGACGTATCGCAGCAACGGACAGAAGCGGCCAATGTGGCGTCTATAGACTATAGTTAATATATATATGTCTGTGGATGCAGGTACATGCAGGAGGGGGGGGGGGGTGCCTGAGCACCTGCCCCTTTTCCCCATAAAGCCCTATTGCCCTTTTTGTTAAGGTATAAACATTTATTTTTTACTATCTTTTCTAAAGGCAATGTTAGTAAAATTTATGAAAAATAATTTAGCTGTAAATAAAAATAAAATATTTTTGTGACATTTTGTGACATAAGTGATTAGCTTGACATCACTCCACAAAGCTGTTGAGATGAGAGTTTTATCCTCCATCTCCTGCCCAACAACAGCAGAGTCATCAGAGAACTTTTGTAAATGATATTGCTTTGTGTTGTAGTGGAAGTCAGAAGTTTAAAAAGAAATGGAGACAGAAGAGTTCCTTGAGGAGCACGTGTGTTTCTGAGGACTTCCTGTGACACAAACTCTCATCTGTCTGTAAGATAATCAGGAGATCATTGATGCACCAACCTGCATTTCCTCCAGATTTCTTCAAGTAATTCTGGTTGAATGGTATTAAAAGCTCTGTAGAAGTCAAAGAACATGACTCTCAGAGTGCCTGAGCCCTGTGTGATTGTGGGTAGATCCTAATGACATCAACCTGAGGACAGTAATCATAGTGCAGTGGGTCCAGTGATGAGCAGACCCGTGGTCTCAGGTGTGATAACAAGAGTTCTCTGGAAGATTCTTTTCTTTCACTGGACATCGACCCAGAGAAACAACTCTTTTCTCAAAGATGATCTCCTGCAATAGAGTTCTGATTACACGTGTTTTATAGGGTCTTTGGTGTAACACTTCCCCTGAAGCTAACCCGCACACAAACCTTTCTGCCTTTCTTATATGAATATACAAAGAAAACAAAACATACTGTAGTAGAATAATTTGATTAATATGGTTATTATGATTAGTACATGCAAACTTTATTAAATTCACGAGCATGTTTTTGTATTGAGTATTTAGAGCACATTTTGTATTGTGTTGTGAGTGTTTGCGGTACATGTGTTGTTAAACTGATGAAGGTGTTTTTAATTTGCTTCATGTATTTTTATTCGAACCACCTTTGCAGCCCAGTGACACCCGTCCTGTCACTGAACTTACTGACGCTCTTCTTGTCCATTCTGCAAAGTAAAAATAAGTTTAATGACATTTATTAAGTGAATTTAAATAATACATTTGAATAAGAAAAACACAAAGTTTAAGGAAATGACTGTTTCTTGAGAAATTTCACCCAGTCATCATTGGGATTAGGACACAACAATGTTTTCTTTATTGTGATGCTGTTGAAAATTAATGTAATTCTCTTTAAAATCACATGCACGACAGATAAACAAATAATAGAAACAGTTGTGAAGTAATATAAAAATTTAAACTCTAAAAATGGTTCTTCAGTGGTTCTTTAACTCGTAAAAGCTATAAAGCCGCTACTAGTATTTAGTTTGTGGCAGAATGACAACTGCGCATGTGTGGAAATGTGTGTTATAACACGAAACACAAAACGAGGAAAACAGGCAGACCGCATTTAAACGAATAATGTTTTTGTTGATCTCTGCGAATGTTTGTTATGAATGGAAAAACATATATTGAGAGAGAATCACATTATTTACACTTAATGAACATTAACTTTGTTACAATGAAATGAGCGGGAAACCAAAGCAAAGTGGGTGTGATTTTCAAACCTGAAGTGATGGGTGGGGCTAATGTTTTAAAGACTGTGATTGGCTCTTTAACCGCCCGTCATAGTTTGAGCTGTCCAATACACTTTAGTATCATGTAGACACGCGTTCAGATAGGACGCACGACATGTGAGAATATTAGCATAGAGCTGCAGATAAATACATGTAGAAGATCAGACGAGCGGAGAAAGCAGTTTTCGTTGCGCTGCAGTCATGCCTGAACCCGCTAAATCAGCTCCTAAGAAGGGATCGAAGAAAGCCGTCGTGAAGAGCGCCGGTAAGGGAGGAAAGAAGCGCAAGAGATCCAGGAAGGAGAGTTACGCCATCTACGTGTATAAAGTGCTGAAGCAGGTTCATCCTGACACGGGTATTTCTTCAAAGGCGATGGGCATCATGAACTCTTTCGTCAACGACATCTTTGAGCGCATCGGCGGCGAGGCGTCGCGTCTCGCGCACTACAACAAGCGTTCGACCATCACATCGAGAGAGATCCAGACCGCCGTGCGTCTCCTGCTGCCCGGTGAACTGGCCAAACACGCCGTGTCTGAGGGCACGAAGGCCGTCACCAAATACACCAGCACCAAATAAACTCCTCTCATCTGATCGTCTACTGCTCAACACAAAGGCTCTTTTAAGAGCCAAACACATTCTCGAGTGAAAGAGCTTCTGGTTTTATTTTGCTTTTGAGTTTATCGTTGAGTTGCTGCATGACATGGAAGAATGAAAGTGAGTTAAAACTGATCTTTCATCAGCAGATCTACTGTAACTCACAAAACACCGCTGACAGTAGATCACACCGATCTTAAACTCTTGATCATGGTTTCATGTGTAAAGATTGTATAAAATACTCGATGAGCTCAAATACAAGTCGCAGAAATTCCTTTTAATATGAAGTTGAGAAAACATATTTATTTGTGTTTGTTGTTTGTGAGCTATAATGCGCTACACTGATTGTATTATCTATTTACATTCTTAAATGTTTCAGACCATTTTTGTGTGTATTATCTTTTTAAAGTTGACTTGAAACATGGCCTGTATAAATAAACATGTCTTGCCTTTTTAAGATTTCATCGAACAGGCTCATGTGTAGAGAACACGGGTGAAAACTTGAAATAAAACAATTACACATGGCAATTTAAATGTTGTATACATGGTGATGGATTACGAAAGATAAAAGCACCACATTTGCCGAAAAAAGAATAACAATGTAATGTTCATTAAACAGCACAACATATTAACATTATTCTATTGTACGAATTATACTTATATATCACAAGTTTGTGAAATTCTTTTGCCGTGTCAGACTAAAGATCAGTTATGGATTGATCAATATAATGATGGTTTTGTGTCACAGCAGGTAAATGAGAATCCAGATCCCCATTTATTATTTACTGCACTGTCTCTGTAACCCAATAAAATCATTAACAGGAAGAAAATACAGAATTAACTGAATTAACTTTCTATTGGGCCATTCTACCATTACTGTGTATCAAAATCTGATTGAAGTTTCACATTCTTCAGTTTGTAATGGTTTGTGAAATGGTTTTATTCTTCATTTCGCTATTCAGTCAGTAGAAATGAAATAAACACTTACACATATTAAGATAAGAAATGAGTGAGATGACATGACAACTGAAAATATAATTATTTTGCAGACCGGTCATGAGTGATAATGGACATGAATCGTGTGCTTCAATCTGACCAAAACAACAGCTGTATGAAACACTACACAAGTCCAGAAATGACATTCAATGCATGAAAGTGTTATTTGAAGTGTTTATTAAATACACATATGACGCGTTTATTCTTTTACCAAAAATTCAACATAAAAATCAGATGAAATTCACACGTGGGTTTCGTCTGTGGCCGCTGCTCGATGTGAATTTGATCGAACGACGTCCAATGAAACTTTCATCGTGTCGTATTTCGGTCTGTAAATATAGATCGAGACCTCTGTTCGGTGTTTACGATGTTTTCATCTCGATCATTTATTTCAGTCCCTCGATATTGTTGTAAATGTAAGAGGAGAAAACACAAGCGCTGCGGCTCGTGGACGCGCACAGACACGGAGCTGGACGGAGTGAGTCTACACGGTCCTCATGTGTTGTTTAAAGAGAGCAGATCCTGCTCGATCTCTTCACGTCACCGATCGTGTGTTCATACGGTGTGAATCTCTCATCTACAGCTCTGAAATGGCAGAAAGTGCTCCAGCCGCTCCGCCTGCGAAGGCGCCCAAGAAGAAAGCCGCAGCTAAAGCCAAAAACGGGTCCAAGTGTGGGTGAACTCATCGTCAAAGCCGTGTCTGCATCTAAGGAGAGGAGCGGCGTGTCTCTGGCCGCCCTGAAGAAAGCTCGCCGCCGGTGGATACGACGTGGAGAAGAACAACTCCCGCGTCAAACTCGCCATCAAGAGTCTGGTGACTAAAGGAACACTAGTCCAGACCAAAGGAACCGGCGCCTCCGGCTCTTCAAACTCAACAAGAAACAAACCGAGACCAAGAAGACACCAGCGAAGAAACCCGCGGCTCCTAAAGCGAAGAAACCCGCAGCTAAGAAGCCCGCGGCTGCCAAGAAACCTGAAGACTGCAGCAGCGAAGAAGACCGCCGCCAAGAAATCTCCCAAGAAGGCGAAGAAGCCCGCCGCCACAGCCGCAAAGAAGGCAACGAAGAGCCCCAAGAAAGCGAAGAAGCCAGCGGCAGCTCCTAAGAAAGCCGCGAAGAGTCCTAAAAAAGCTAAAGCTGCAAAACCCAAGACGACAAAACCTAAAGCAGCTAAAGCTAAAAAGGCCGCTCCCAAAAAGAAATAAAGTCAATCCTCATTGAGTTTATACTCGTAAAAACGGCTCTTTTAAGAGCCACACACCAACTCATGAAAGAGCGTTTCAGTGTTTATGAATCTGTCATGTATCATAATCACATTCACAATGTGAATTAGTTTCAGGAGCAGATTTCCTGGCAGAGTTTACATTAGACTGTTTAGACTAGTCTTAAAAAGTGAATCAATGTCATTCCCAGTCAAAGTTAGTTACAAACACAAGACTCATTATCCCTCGGCTAACTGTTAAAACTAGTTCTTTAGACAGTTTTAACGTGGTGGCTGTATTTATGCAACTTGGCCACAGGACTAGCTAATATAGTTTAATTAGGACATTTAAGTTGATTTAGGAACATGTCTTACAATATATTATTACTGGTGTGCATCTTGAGATAAAACAGTAGCACTAGTATGTTTGAAGATGTGTCAGGGCTCAAACACGTTTTCAGTGTTTAGTTGGTTTACAATCATCACAGTATTTGAATAACCACCATTAAAAGTGTGTAATTTAGAACAAATCTGTTCGCCTCTATAACGTGCTCACGCCAAAGAGTTGAAACGTATTTAGCGCATGCGCACCCAGCTGCACAAGAAAGAAATAAAGGGGTGGAGATTGAAGAGAGATTCAGTGATTGGTTTAAAAGTTTCTTTAACATCAGCCAACCGGCGACGGACATGCACGTTTAAATACTGAAAACTGCAGCAAAACGAGTCATAACTTCTCGTTATCATTGAGAAAGCGTTGACGACTGAAAGAAAATGAGCGGAAGAGGAAAAACCGGCGGCAAAGCGAGAGCTAAAGCCAAAACTCGTTCATCTCGAGCGGGTCTTCAGTTTCCTGTTGGCCGTGTTCACAGACTTCTCCGTAAAGGAAACTACGCCGAGCGTGTCGGTGCCGGTGCTCCAGTGTATCTGGCCGCTGTGCTCGAGTATCTCACCGCTGAGATTCTGGAGTTGGCTGGAAACGCGGCTCGAGATAACAAGAAGACTCGTATCATTCCGCGTCACCTGCAGCTGGCGGTGCGTAACGACGAGGAGTTGAACAAGCTCTTGGGCGGAGTGACCATCGCTCAGGGCGGCGTGTTGCCAAACATCCAGGCCGTGCTGTTGCCCAAGAAGACCGACAAACCCGCTAAAACCAAATAAACGGGCTGTTTCTCTGTGAAACACGAACACAAAGGCTCTTTTAAGAGCCACTCACTTCAGCTACTAAAGAGCGACTTTCTGAAGCTGCATTTAGCGGACGCTTTCGTCTAAAGAATTGATTTAATGACTTCTGAAAGTTAAAGTTCAAATCCATTTCCACTTTTCAAGTCCTTAATATCAATTTTCCTTGCCATTATGGTTAAAAGGAGGATAATTTACGTTATTTTTATTTCTTACATTCATCATGTATTCTGTCAGTACACGATCCGTTCTGCGCGTGAAACGGATCGTGCGGGTGGAACGGATGCGATGAAACACTTGACGGCCAGGCGGCACAACTGGCGGCATATTTTTGTAGGCTGGCATTGTGTTTTTCATTTAACAGTTCACGGCGGGTCTATTTTGATGTTTTAAAATGCATTACGATGTGTTTACGTGGTTGCCAATCCAAAATAATAAAGGAGTTGTTACATGAACATACACGATTTTGGTTACATGTGGAATAAAGTCTGACACTCTGTCACTGCAAACCTTCAGTTTCCTCCATACTCCCCTTTGCGATTCATTGCTGTATGGCTTTAGGCCTACTTAACTTGCCGTGTTTCGATCCGAGTTCAGTAGTATTGTCAAAGACGGTTTGTGTCTTTTTTTATTAAAAGCTGCTAATATTAATTAACTTTAAATTGAGTAATTTTGTATTAGTATGGGTAATAGGCTAATATATATAATATATTATATGCTAATACATCTATCTATATAATCTAAATGAGGAAAATAATCCTTCAATGGTGTTTACAGAAGACAATAAGGAACATAATATGCATTTCTGCCTAGACTATCTGCACTTACATGAAGAAAGAACTACAAACAAACCTGGGGAAACGTTATAGAGTATTTCAAACTGACAATGGAAATTACTTAAAAGAACGCATAGTGTGCACACAGAAGTGACATGAGACCAGAGGTGGACAGTAGTGAAGTATATTTACTTGAGTATTGTACTTAAGAACAGGGCAAACGTCTCTTTTCTTTCGCCGTGAGTGAATGAAAGTGTCGCGGTACAAAGGTGCGCATGCGTGGAACAGATCGTGCAGTGTCGTAAATCGTCGAAAAACAGAATTATCATTTGCGCATGCAAGTTTTCTACTACGTCATTATGCGCATGCGCGGACGGATCGTGCAGGTGGTACGGATCGTGTACTGACATATTCTATTCCTGAGGAATTTATCCTGTGGCTTTATAAAACTGACATCAACGTCACCTAAAACTTGCATGACGGAGGAGCGCTAAAATATATACGTTGTACATGCATATGAATGTTTTAAATTTAAACTTGTGTTTTTATACAGCCAGAATTTATTTAAGTTGCTGATGTCCTTTAAGGGACAGCTAGTGGCATATTTTAAAAATGACCCACACATAAATGTCACGCACGCGAGTTATAAAAAAAAACAAGTAATTAGTAATACGTTTAGCTTATATCAATGCGCGCACACGTTTCTGTTTGTTTAGTTTATATATTTTTACGTAAATAATAAAATTGAGAGAAACAAAGAATCCTGAGCGGGAAACACAAACGGTTCCTGCTCGTTTGAAAACAGGAAATGCGCAGCCATTGGCTCCAGCAGTCATGTGACTTCACACAATAGCCAATCACACACGTGTGCAGTAGTCACGCCTTATGTGCGCGCGCCCGTCTCAGGCTTTAAAAGCCCGCCTGCAAAGCGCGTTTGTATTTCTCGTGTCGTGTTCAGGAGAAACGGAAGTGCAGTTATCATGGCGAGAACGAAGCAGACAGCGCGTAAGTCCACCGGCGGTAAAGCTCCGAGGAAGCAGCTCGCTACTAAAGCGGCTCGTAAAAGCGCTCCGGCCACCGGCGGTGTGAAGAAGCCTCATCGCTACAGGCCCGGTACCGTGGCTCTGAGAGAGATCCGCCGCTATCAGAAATCCACCGAACTGCTGATCCGCAAACTGCCGTTCCAGCGTCTGGTGAGAGAAATCGCTCAGGACTTCAAGACGGATCTGCGCTTCCAGAGTTCCGCCGTTATGGCCCTGCAGGAGGCCAGCGAGGCTTATCTGGTCGGCCTGTTCGAGGACACCAATCTGTGCGCCATCCACGCCAAGAGGGTCACCATCATGCCCAAAGACATCCAGCTGGCCCGCCGCATCCGCGGAGAGCGCGCTTAAACCTCCATCATCACCAACACAAAAGGCTCTTTTAAGAGCCACATACACGCACACTGAACGAGAACAATTTTCCACTGTTGTTAATCGTAGTTGGCCAAAAAAAAAAATACATCTTGAAACCTCATTTCATTAATTTGAATAATTTCTCATTCCACCTCCAGTTAATCAATTTATTTTCTGCTATTCTAGATTATCAAATGCTTATAGCCGTCTAAATATATTATAGACGGCTACTGATTCTGACATCATTTTCTAAAGTCTGGACTCCTATCAACAGGGCTTTAGTAAAATATAAACGGGTAATTCAATATCTTGGTAATAAATACAATATTTCAGGTTTTGACAGAACTTGTCACTGTTGTAAATGCCTGTTTATACCTCCACTAAATTTATTGGTTCCCTCAATAGACATCTGAAGTATTGTGACCAGTAAGACCTCCTTTGACAGGAAGGCAACACTAGTTAGACTGTGCTGGTTAACCAGCTTCAGCTTGTCTATTTTGACAGGAAATATGGACATAATAGATTAGTTTAATTATTTGTGATCCAGCTAATGTCATTTTTTGTCATTTGCTGTTTTCTACATAAAATCATCATGTTAAGAACATTCTGGAAAATATCCTTGATGTCTTTAATATTGACAGAATAACTAATAACATGTCAAAGTTTGAAATGATAGTGATTTTTATAGGTGAAATCAAACTTTGATGGTTGTTATCTCGGTGGATTCAGTCAGTCTGGATAGTCAGGGTCACATTCTGAATTTAATTTAACTTTCTTTCTTTGTTCATTTGAAGACTTTAGTTTTAAGACACAAACACTCTCTGACACAAGCGCTTTAGTATTTTGTGCTTCCACTTATAATCTCACACATACACACTCAAGAGTATATTAATGACGGATACACACACGCACACAAACACACACACGCATACACACGCATACACACGCACACACACACACACACACACACACACACGCATACACACAAACACACACGCATACACACGCACACACACACACACACACACACACACACACGCATACACACAAACACACACGCACACACTTTTCTCTTCATATATAGGTGAAGACAGCAGGCAGAAGTTGTCTTGAAGAGCTTCAGGTTCCAGTCTTGACAGCGACTTTTCTAACTGAAATAAACCAGGTTAGTCCACATTCATATTAAACCTTTTTATTAAAGATATTTTATTTGATTTTTACACTTTTCATTTATTTAATTAATACTTATAATTTTGCTTTGTTATTCTTCAATATACACTATCATTTAAACATACAACAATGTTTCTCATGATCTTAAAAATATTTTAATCTGAAACTGTATATTTCAATGTTAAAATTTACTTTTGTAGACAAAATATAATTGTTCAAACATATTAATTTCTTTCATTAGAAAACTAAAATGTTTTCAAAAATATTTTTGAAATAAATTTCTTGAAGCAAATGATGAATAAAAATCAGTCAATAAGAGTTCAGCGTAGATAGAAATGTCTTCAGTTCTGTTTAAAAAGCTTCTCAGATTGAGATCTTAAGAATCTGATGATAAAATGTCAAGAATATAATTTTATAAATTCTTTCCAAACACTTGCTATTTATTATATTATATCGTATATTAAGTTATTGTAATTTGTGTGGTGTTTTAGTGCTTATTTGTGTTTGATTTGGAGAGCGATGTCTGAGAAGTTGTTTTACATACAGAACTACGTTTGCGAAACATTATTTATTAACATCTGCACCATCTGTTTTATATCTCCATCACAAACATCCATAAAAAACAGCCGCAGTGTATTTTTCCATCTAGCGTTTGCTTTTTCTGTCAGGATTAAGTGTTGAAAGTGTGTAAACGGCAGCGGTCAGGTGTCTGAAAAACAAAAGCTTCAGTGTATTTGTGCCGTTACCTCATCTCACTTATGTAATCCATCAATCTGATGTTGCTCTGACACATTTTGCATGTAATAAAACTGCAGTTATATGGAATCAGAGATGTTGCGTTACACCCATTAACTTTATTAGATTTTTATCACCTTCCAAATAAAGTTGTGTACCCTGATCTGAATCGATTTGGCAACCGATACCTCGGAAAAAGCTCTGGGTTTAGGGTTGAGCATCAACAGCACCATCTCGGAGTGAAATGTGTTTGGAGGCCGTCTGTAATTTCCTACAGTTGCTCTTTTGATACTCTGAGCCCAAAAGAAGCATCACACCCACTCCCTTTATACAAATGACAACATTTTCAGCTCTTAGGAAAGTTTAATTTTCCAGATGATATTAGTGTTTGGCATCATGTATAGGACCAGGAGTTTTCAGAATCCCACAGTCAAATTTGTCTTTTGCCCACAGATAGAAATTCCATTTCATTTATTCCATGCTTCAGATAAAAGAAGAGTTTCATTACAACCAAACACAACCTTATCTTTTGAAAGTAAAACATCAGCCATCAGTAGACAGTCGCTAACAAAAGAAGGAAAATCTTCCAACCAATTTTTTGGTAGATCAAACCTTTTACCAAAGAATGATTGTCAGAGAGAGATAGTTACATACTGATGTTTATACATAATATACATTGTAAAGGTAAACTCATGATATAACAACTAAACAAGTTCTGCATTTCAAAACTTCATAAGCATTTAGTTTGCCGTTATTTTTAAATCTGCATCTGAAAGACAAATATATAAACAAATGACGTGATTATATAAGAGCACATCATTATTCATTTTTATTGTGAGTTTAGTATCTAGAAGCGGCACCAGTACCTGTCATGGGAGATCAAGAGACCCGAGAGAACCCGAGCCCTGCCGTCACACCAGCCGTGCGTCATAAGAGGGTTTCTCATCGCGGACGCAGCGCAGGACCCAAAGCCATCTCTAATAAAGAAGAGAAGAAAGTGGAAGAGTTTGAGCCCTTCATGTTACTTCCCAGAGGACCGCCACCACTCAAGGGTGAGATGAGAGATTGTGTTTGTCCACCGAACACTTCATACTGTCAAACAATGAGTAAATCAACAAGATTAATGTCAGTCTGACATATATCCAAACAAACCTCTTAACTGAAAAAGCAGAAGAAGAAGAAGAAGAAGAAGAAGAAGATTACTCAAGACAATTCATCCCTCATGGTCACTGGAAAAATATTGGGTTATTTTTAACTCATGGTTGGGTCAAAAGGGACAAACTGAACTGTTGGGTTAAGTTAACCTAGTAAATGTCCATATCTGACCCAATCATAGGTTAAAAGAACCCAACGTTATGAAACAACATAACCCAACGGTTGGGTTTGTCCCTTTTTCATCCAATCATACGTTATAAAGTCATTTATTTATCTGTTGATTATCTGTTACAGTTGATAAATATTATATTACAGATATTACATTAAGCTTTATTTGTGTTTGCCAGGAATTGAACTCGTGATCTTTATGCTGTTAACACAATTCTCTCAATTCGCTATAGAAAAACATCCTGTAAATGTGATTGTGTGAACTGTATCGTGTTTTCGTTCCTCAGAGTTTCTGGATATCTGGGATGTTGATGTGCTGAAACGTCCTGATGAGATCAATAAACAGGGACATCACACGCACTTGTATTCCAGTGACTTTCTCATTGTACGTCGAGCTCAAGAGTTTCAGATGAAGATCACCTTCGATCGACCGTACAGACCAGCCGAAGACAAGTTTGCTGTTGAGTTTGTCATAGGTAAAACATATCTCAGAATAATTTTCTTAAACGCAAATGACATTTTAAACGTTTTAATCTTGCATATGGTACAATATTTATAAATATAGTTTTTTGTTATTAATACAGATGAGAAAAGCATACACAAATCAGAAATGAACAAAACGTAAAGTCTAAAGGAAAGTCTTAAGTCCTTTAACAGTCCAGTTCAAGTTTCAAATCATTAAATTGTCTAGCACAGCAATAAAAGTAATTCAGTGTGCATGTTCAGTATATATCTGACAGTAAAATTACTTCTGCAATCATCACTTTCTCTTCTCTTTGACACAGTTCCTTTCATTGTCAAAACTTTCTTCAGCATTTCCCCTTTTCTGTTATCCAAACACCCAGGCAATGAAATGTAATCATATAAGGAAACGAAACATGATTTATGTCACTAACAAGTTTTTGTGCTTGTTGTGTCCTTGTGCTTAGAGAGTTGGACTTGTGATCAGAAGGTTGCCCTTGATCAAGACACCCGCTGTATGATGTTTTGGATAAAAGCTAAATGAATAAATGAATAAATGTAATGATTTGTTATTGTGTTGTTTAGGGCCCAGTCCTCAATACAGCAAAGGCACTTACATTCCCGTCTTCCCCAGCGCGGATCGTCAGAGCGTTTGGCAAGGTCGGATCATAGAGACAAACGATAACGCCGTGACCATGGGCATCACACCCTCACCCGAGTGCATTGTGGGAAAGTACATGATATTCATCGGTGTGGTGACGCCATATGGCATCCGCAGGACCCGAAGAGACTCCGGCACAGATGTTTATATCCTCTTCAACCCATGGTCACCAGGTCTGATGTTACATATTAAATATGTCTAAAAGATTTGATATGTTACAATACAGGTGAGAGAAGCTTTAAGTCACGATGACAAACTGATATTTGTGTTTAAGCTGATGCTGTGTTTCTGGATGATGAGGAGGAACGAGACGAGTGTGTTATGAATGAACTGGGAATCATTTATTTCGGAGCTTATGATGACGTGTCTGAACGGGCCTGGAACTTTGGCCAGGTATGAGGAACACAACACACAAATACACACATTCATATCTGTGAATATATTTTACTGGACAATTTTGACTCAGTTTTCCATAAAAGTAAAGTAAGGGATAACTCTTTGTTTTTACTCTTTTGTGACTGATAATATTGCTCATCTCTGGCCTCTCAGTCAACAACGTTAAACATTCATTAACTTCAAGACTTACAGTGAGAACATAGAGATTGACTTTGCGGCTCTTATTTTAGTGTGTGTCAGGGTTCTGAGCATTTGTCATAACTATCTTGTGTTGTAATTAAAATAATTTTTTAACTAACTTAAAAATGCTAAACAAAATGTTTCCTTTCGTTACTTTTTAAGAAACAAGTACTTGATTACTTGTAAGGTTTTGCTGTATTAAAAATGAATTTTATTAAAGCATATTACAACTTTGGCGTAACTTACACTGATGCAGGTGCAATAAGGTTATGAAGTAGAAAACATTTACAGTTTGTCAGAGATGAGTAATCAAACGGGGTTATATCGGCCTAAATCTCAGTAAATCTTAGCAATGTTTTAAATAAAAGCACCTATTATTGAAATATAGGATTTCTCTGTGGTTTGATAATGCATTCACATACACACTAAAGCTTTGTTAACTTTTGTAACTTTCATATGTTTATGCAAGAGTCAACTATACAAACGGTTCGGTATAGTTCTGAAATCTGATTGGCTGATCATTCGATATTCTATCAGTATCGTCACGGGAACCGCTTTACCATTTGTATCCCTCCGCCATTCGACCGAATCCGCGCCCACCTTCGGCGTCCCTCCCCATGCGAGGGCGGATGCGCTGAGGCGCACTGAGCTCCGTCCGGATCTCCGGGGTATGGGGTGTAATATGAGGTGTAGCTACCACCAGAAAGTTCAGCTGTCACACCCCATACTGGGGACGAAGGCGACGCATGCCACCTCTGCGACCGCCCCGGGCGAAGAAAGACGCGCTTCGGAAGTCCGAACATCCCGGAGCGGAGGCAGCCGCGAAGTAGTTCCCCACAAAAGATTGTTTTAAAGACACTCCAGGTCAATCTGTGATAATATAGAGACATATCACACTCCTACTCGAGTGACATAATAATAATAATAATAATAATAATCAATGTAAACCTTGATTTAACTCTGTGCTCTAAGAATAATCATATTTATTATTTTATCATGATACGCTGTCATGTGTTATGAGTAAAAAATACTAATGGTCTAATTTATTTATTACAATGGCCTAAACAATGATTAGCCATTATGTTAACTGAAAGGTGCTTGGCCTGTCTTTCTGTAAAACAAACCAAACTTTGTGTGATTTCTGTGGGAATACATTCATACAAGTGTTTGATGATGTTTAATAATGTGTATCTGAACTGTCTGACAGTCATTTTATTTATGAAAACATAATTAAGAAACTTAAGCCTAAACAAGTCTCATTTCTATATAAATAAATGGGAAACAGGAGATAATTTTAAAACATTTTCTTTTTTCTTACCTTTAGTTTGAGAATGGTGTACTTGATGCCTGTCTGTTCATTATGGATAAAGCAGAAATGCAGCTCTCCAATCGCGGTGACGTCATCAAAGTTTCACGAGTTGCTTCTGCCATGGTGAGAAATCTTTCATGCTTTATACCAACCAGTCGAAAATATACTGTTAGTAAAGTTGAAATCTGCAATCTTTTGCTCAAAACTAAACAAAAATCAGTATATATATATATGTATAGTCAGATTTCACTAGAACATTTGACTTAAACAATACATGTAAAGTAACCTGCATTTTTATGCTTCAAATAGAGATGATGATAAAGTTACAGGTTGCAGTTTTAACATCATAACTGTATATTAAACATCAGATGTGTTTCAGTGAGAATATTTACACATTTGACAGATACTTTTACCCCGTTAACTCTAACTCTCAATTTCACTATTCAATTTAATATTTCATAGGTTAATTTTAATCTAATTATGACAATATAAAACTCGAGAATAAATATTTGACACATTTTCATAACAATAAACAATGACAATGTAAGAAAAAACTGTTAATATTACTTTTAAAAATACCTAATATTAATAAAAAAAACAATCGTTCTTTGTCCTGCATGTAAACAGCTGAACTCTCGTGATGATGACGGTGTGTTGGTGGGAAACTGGAGCGGAGATTACAAGCACGGTGTTCCACCGTCGTCGTGGACAGGAAGCGTGGAGATCCTGCTGGATTATGCCAACAGCAGAGGAACGCCGGTCTGTTACGCTCAGTGTTGGGTCTATTCTGCCGTCTTCAACACCTGTGAGATCTCACGGCTCATGACTCCAAGATTCTCTATGTAATTATTGGTGATGAATAATCCGTTTACTCTTTCTTGTTTTCCAGTCTTGCGTTGTCTCGGGATCCCCAGCAGACTCGTGACAAACTTCTTCTCCGCCCGCGACAACGACGGCAACTTAAAGATGGACATCATCCTGGACGAGAATGGAAAAGTGGACCGAGAACGCACCAATGACTTTGTCTGGTTTGTGTCTTATAATGTTTATAGATTATAAATGATATGGTTTGTGTCATCTGAGCTGTAAATCTGAGCTATGGCTTTCTACAGGAATTATCACTGCTGGACTGAGTGTTATATGGCCCGTCCGGATCTTCCTCCTGGTTTTGGAGGATGGCAGGCTGTAGATGCTACACCACAGGAGACCAGCGATGGTACTGTACACACACACATTGTGTCGGCTTTGTGTTGTTCCTGTTATTCTGTTAGTAACGCTTGTGTCCTTTCAGGTATGTACAGATGTGGACCTGCATCAGTCGCTGCTATTAAACACGGCCAGATCTGCTACCCGTTTGATGCTTCTTTTATGTTTGCTGAGGTAAAGGTTTTATCTTACTTTTTCTTAAAACAATCCTAAAAATGAAACAATCAGACCTGCTAAAATAAAACTGCAGAGGATCAATCTGTCAGACAATAATTGTGTGCATCACCGCACATCATCATCACAGTCAATCAAAGACTATGTCTTTCAGCAAAATGAATACTTTAGTGATTTACTTCAATGAAAGTTGCATTGATACATATTTTGAGGGTTTAATTTTTGTAGTGTGTGGTAAGTGTATTATAAAAGCTATAATGTACTGGAGGTTAGTGCTTTATCATGAATAAAACACAGCTGAAGAGGTTGCAGGCTTTACTCCACATGGTGAGAGAGTTTGGCGCTAACACCGTCAAGGTCATGGGTTCCAATGTAATCCCAAGGATTGCTCATACATACTCATTAAAATTTTATATATATATATAAGAGGAGAGGAGAGGAGAGCTCGTCAGACAGGTGATAGCAGAGTTAGCAAAACCAATATCTGACAGTGACTGAGTGAATGCAATGGGTATTTCAAGAGTCCAGGTTGATGAGCGACAGGTGACGGTAATCAAAGATGGCGGCGTTGCGGTGCAAGGGATTCTGGGAAGTTCAGTCCTAATAGTAAAGGTGATAGTAGTAAACTCTTAAATGTACATCAGCATTAAAAGAGCTAAATGAAATCCTTGAGTAAAATGTATTTCAGGTGTAGTTAGATTTTTTTAGTTTGGCCAAAGAACTTAAACTGACCATAAGTTAAAGCCAATAGAAAGTCCAGCAGCCCTACTCTTCCGCCATTTTGGAGTGAAAGCGACCCGGCACTCGCTTCTTGTTGTCGCTATAGCAATCGAGTAGTCCAGTGATGAAGTATTTCTGTAGGCCAACCGGGAACACTGGATCCCTCCACCAAAGGCTTATGCATTTTTCCCAGACTTTTGGAAAATCTCAGAAACTAAGCTCTGTTATTAAGAAAGGGTTATGACACTTAAACGTTTTGTCTGGCAAGATAATCTTTAAGTTAACACAACATTTACACATTTTGAAGCCTAAATAAAGTCATATATAAAAAGCTAACTGTATGCTATAAACGGACTACACCGTGGTCGAGGCTTTAACATCACCACCACAAAGCTTCCTTAGACTTGCTTGATAATGGTGCCCTAAATTAACTTAAAAGATTATGTATTAGTGTTTTACATGTGTTAGTGTGTTATGTTTGATTGTGTACTGTGTTTGCATACTATTTGCAACTTATTAGCAACCGCCGTTTTTAAAATACGGGTCATTACTGGTGTGTGCTTATGTCGTAGAATAAAACGTGAACATATTTAGAGCATTTGTTCTCTAAATATCACCCCAAAACCCATTGGCTTTGGGGTGATAAAACCGGAACTGCTAACTTGCTTCCAGGTTTTGCATACAAAAATACGTCATCTCTGGAACACTCAATGTGAAGGCTTCCATTGAGCCGCTGCCGTTGATAATAAGAGGCTGTGCAAGCGGAAATAGATGCAAACAAATTTCTCTCTTTATTTGCGTTCCAATAGCGATTGTCTCTTAACAACTTGCTGTGAGTATTCCTTGTTCACAAATATTTACCATCAAAGTTCATACCTTGAAGACACAGCACATGATCATTGTCCATCACTGCACGCTACTCTGCCGAGCGGTCAAAAACTGTGTGCTTCCCAATTACCAACGAACGCACACCTGATTCTTGCAATGATGCTGCAATTATACTGTCACACTGCCCCCCAGTGGCCACATAAAAAAATACAGTGAATGGCTCCAACACTCAATATCAACTGCTTTGTTTAAAAAAACGCACATTAAAGCTGATCCAACCTGAATGATGACAACACACAATAACATACAATCACTAGAGTAGTAATCATCCTCTCAACAGTTTATTTTAAAGACTGTGTTTAAGTCTTCCATTTTTTTCCACAAAACCTTTGCTCTCTAGAAACCATGTCAGTTTTGGTTGTTTGATTATTAGCATCATAAACATTGAATTGGGGCAGTTGTGGTCTACTGGTTAGAGAGTTGGACTTGTAAACACAAGATCTCTGGTTCGATTTCCAGTATCAATAAGAAACAACTGAGGTGATCTTATCCCCAGTTGCTAATGAATATATTGTAAATGTAAATTAATTAATATTAACAGATAATATTAAATTAAGTTTACAGGATTAATAAGATATACTGCAATCGATATATTTAAACAAAAATATGGCCAAATCAAATACTTTCTAAATTCAGATATGCTGTTAATAAACTGGACGTGGACATTTCTCTGTACGTGTTGGCGCAGGTGAACAGTGATGTGGTCTACTATCAAAGATGGAAAGACGGCATTTTGAATCCAGTCCGGGTGGATTCATCCCATGTGGGTCGCTTGGTGTTGACTAAAGCCGTGTTACACGATGGACGTCGAGACATCACCAAGCAGTACAAATTTCCTGAAGGTTGTTTTTTTTGGTGGTTTTAATATTTATTAACAAATGATGCTTATCTTAAATTTAAGGCAACAATATTTTTAAGTAATGTATCATAGCTTTTATGTAGTGTTTTAATCTGGTTGTCTTTCAGGGAGTCCAGAGGAGCGTCAGGTGCTGGAGAAGGCCGAGGCGTTCGGCTGTCAGAGAGAGAAAGTCTCCATTCCTCCGGGTGATGTTGATGTGGAGATCTCTAATCTGAAAGTTTGGGTTGGGGATAATTTTGACGTGATATTGCGCTTTAATAATCGCAGCGATCAGCGACGCACTGCAGACGTTTACATCAGCGGGACGGTTGTGTATTATACCGGCGTCCCGAGCACTGAGGTCGTGTTCACGACACTTAAAGTCAAACTAGAGCCACTGAAGAGTGAGTCAGTGTATGAAAGTCATCATGTGTCACATAATACATCTGTACTTAAAACACACGATGTTGATGTTTCTGTAGGTAAAGAAGAGAAAGTGTCAGTGCGCAGTGAAGACTACATGCAGAAACTGGTGGAACAGGGAAACATACACGTCATCACCACCGGGAAGGTGAAAGAGACGGGACAGATCATCACCTCGATGAAGTTAATCAACATGCACAAGCCTAAACTCACCGTGAAGGTCTGACATTGATCCATATTCCATAAATCCAGACTAATGCTAATGATGAGATTATGAGCATCAAAGCTCTATCCTAACCATAAAAATGATGCCATAAATTATACATTATATGATCGAATTTCAGATTTTTCAGTTTTCCAATTTTATCTTACAACACTCAAATGATTTATTTTAATGATTTTCGACACTCAGTAGTATTTGTAGAAAATAATAAAACGGGTTAGCTGTGACTGGCTACAAATGAACATGATTTATTAATGCGTGAGCAAGTTTTGTTAATTGGTTTCCTCATTTTAGGTAAATATGTTCACCTTTTATTAATATGTTTCCTCGTCTATCTAAAAAATTGAGCACAGTTTACCTAAAATGAGTGAACGAAATAATAAACGTTAGCATGATTTACCTAAAACGAGGAAACACATTAGCAAAACGTGCTCATGTAATAAAAAATCATAGGAGCGACTTCTTAATAAATAATATGAGGGTAAATAAATAATGACAGAATTTTTAAAGGCAATTCAAATACATTTACCTTGAATTAATTTATATTGTGTGTGTGTGTGTGTGTGTGTGTGTGTATGTGTGTGTAGGTAACGGGTTCTCCGAGAGTAAGTGAGGAGATGTATGTGACCGTTGAGTTCAGCAATCCATTTAAATTCAATCTGGTGAATGTAGATGTTCGTATGGAGGGTCCGGGAATCATGCCGATCAAACACAAACAGTACAGGTGAAGAAACTCACAGATTTCTCAGGAAACCGATTTGAAACGACTCAACTTACTCCATTAGTATAGACTGATAGTGTGTAATTGTGTGTGTTTCAGTCTGATCGCTCCAGGCACGTCTGTAACCTGGACAGAGGCGTTCAGTCCGCGGCGGGCCGGCGCGACTAAACTGATGGCCAGTCTGGACTGCGCTGCGCTCAGACACGTGTATGGAGAAACACAGCTGACCATTCATCAATAAACATTACAGAATGATGGAAAACAGAGAAAGAAAGTTAAATGACTTATCAGATACCATATAAACATGTGCATGTCATATACTTACATTACAGAAACGTAGAAGTAACCTTTACATTAGTTTGCACCTCTATTACAATCTGGCATTATTTATCTGCCAGTGAGAGCAAATGCATGATATTATATTTACTCAATAAACTCAATGTACTCATGCTTATTACACTTTATAATGTCTACTTTTAATCCATTTAAATAAAACTAAGTGACGTCTTGTAGAAGAAGAAAATGTCGAAAAAGCATTGCATAGATAAAATATTAAAATACATATAATCAATAATGTTAATGGCCTGCATACAAATAAACAAACAAGGAAACTGTCTGGCCAATTTTAATCAAGTTATGTTTGTCAGATTTGTGATGAATAAAATGTATTTTGAAATGTTAAAGTGTTATTCAAATGAACAGATTGTGTTGTTTTAACACTTAATATGCCTCACATGGTCTGGTTTTGTTTTAGTAGTGAAAATACATTATATTTACATTATGCAGTTCTCAGATCAGCTTGGTGTTTTAACAACGTTTTCAAAACGTTAGAATTTTGCATTACAATTATACTTTAAGATTTGTGTAACATGAATCAACATGATTATTTTTAAGTCATTATTTCACATGAACACGTAACAACGGGACTCTTGAAGAAAATACTTCTTATTAACAATGAGACGAATTTCTCTTTTATTTGTTATTCTTTACAGTGTGTAACTCCAGAGAGGTTTAGTGATGGTTAAGGGCTGTTAACTAGTAATCGGAACACACAGTCGCTCCACCTTCCTTCCTTTGTGTCTCCATCAGGTCCTGTAGGCAAGATTAAATGTCTCGTTGTCAGTAGTGCGCGCTCATGTGTTTTCACTGCGATCATGTCTGGAAGAGGTAAAGGCGGGAAAGGACTCGGTAAAGGAGGCGCGAAGCGTCACCGGAAAGTTCTGCGCGATAACATTCAGGGCATCACTAAACCCGCCATCCGTCGTCTCGCTCGCCGCGGGGGTGTCAAGCGCATTTCCGGTCTGATTTACGAGGAGACCCGCGGTGTGTTGAAGGTCTTTCTGGAGAACGTTATTCGTGATGCCGTCACTTACACCGAGCACGCCAAGAGAAAGACCGTCACTGCCATGGACGTCGTGTACGCGCTGAAACGTCAGGGACGCACACTGTACGGATTCGGAGGTTAAACGTAAAAATCGCCTGCAAGAATAAAAACCCAACGGCTCTTTTAAGAGCCAACCACGTGCGCATCAAAAGAGTTACTGTAATAAGTGTCGCTTCTCATCTTGAGGTGATTGATAATGAATTTCTTTCCGTTCATATATATTTTGCTATGTGACCATTTCAATGTGAAGTATTGACCTCGTAGGGAAACACAAGAAATTCCCTAATTTCTAAATACGAGTTTGATATGAAAAGCTTGAGTAGTTCAGCATGGTGTTAAATACAGCACTCATAATCTTCCTTTTACCAAAGTTCATTCACAAACGTAGTTCTTAGTTATTTCATAAAGGAGACGCGGGATTATAGATCACGTGTGCGCGTCTATTGTTCAGTGTTGTCTGTTTTAAACGGCCACTGCGCTACTAGTATTTAGTTTTGTGGCAGAACTGCGCATGAGGTGAAATGTGTGTTATAACACGATTCTGGTGAAAAGATAATCCGCTCTACCGCTATGCGTTTATCTTTATTTTATTTCACCTATTCGGGAAGTCGAACATTTCAACTTGGTGTTGCACTTTAAATATCAGATTTGGTTCATGCACTTTTTACGCAAAACGAGGAAAACAGGCAGACCGCATTTAAACGAATAATGTTTTTATTGATCTCTGCGAATGTTTGGAATGAATGGAAAAACATATACTGAGAGAGAATCACATTATTTACTAAAGGGAAATTATATTCATCATGTTTTAACTTTCTTTTACAGAGTTCAACATTAATCATTATCTACTCTGATATATTCTTGTGTCTTTAATAACCATTGTTTACTCTCATATATTCTGTTGTTGATATTAATCAGTAAGACAATATTAATCACTATTTGCTCTATATATATTCATAGTCTTGTGTGCTTGTATGAAATGCTTGCCAGTGGAAATTTACCAAGGAGAGAGAAGGACCGGTATAACCATATATGAAATGAGCTATCTTAGGTCGAAGTGCCCTAAGCACTCCAAGTATGTGTCTTAACCCTGAATTTGTGCAGACCAAGATCTATCTTTGCAGACTAAGCAGAAGATAACAATGACCAAATATGAGAAGATGCCCACCGGAAGGGTGGAGAGGTGCCACCTGCTAACCTTGGGGAGAGGAGACCATAAAAATTGGGTTTTGAGGGATAGACGGGGTTCTTTCTGTCGTATTGCTCGATGGGGGAACTCCTTTGATTGTGTAAATGATAGGGACAGATTGAACCCAGAGCTCTGCATATTTTCTTCAAGTGTGATATTCTTCAATATACTTTTGATTGTTAAAATAAACCCTTTTAAATATATTTTTGAGTCTTCCTTCCTAAATAAACGAGCACGCGGACTTGAAGGATTAAATGCAAGTCCAACATTACACTTTATGAACATTAACTTTTGTTACAATGAAAATGAGCGGGAAACTAAAGCAAAGTGGGTGTGATTTTCAAACCTGAAGTCATGGGTGGGGCTAATGTTTTAAAGACTGTGATTGGCTCTTTAACCGCCCGTCATAGTTTGAGCTGTCCAATACACTTTAGTATCATGTAGACACGCGTTCAGATAGGACGCACGACATGTGAGAATATTAGCATAGAGCTGCAGATAAATACATGTGGAAGATCAGACGAGCGGATAAAGCAGTTTTCTGTTGCGCTGCAATCATGCCTGAACCCGCTAAATCAGCTCCTAAGAAGGGATCGAAGAAAGCCGTCGTGAAGAGCGCCGGTAAGGGAGGAAAGAAGCGCAGGAGATCCAGGAAGGAGAGTTACGCCATCTACGTGTATAAAGTGCTGAAGCAGGTTCATCCTGACACGGGTATTTCTTCAAAGGCGATGGGCATCATGAACTCTTTCGTCAACGACATCTTTGAGCGCATCGGCGGCGAGGCGTCGCGTCTCGCGCACTACAACAAGCGTTCGACCATCACATCGAGAGAGATCCAGACCGCCGTGCGTCTCCTGCTGCCCGGTGAACTGGCCAAACACGCCGTGTCTGAGGGCACGAAGGCCGTCACCAAATACACCAGCACCAAATAAACTCCTCTCATCTGATCGTCTACTGCTCAACACAAAGGCTCTTTTAAGAGCCAAACACATTCTCGAGTGAAAGAGCTTCTGGTTTTATTTTGCTTTTGAGTTTATCGTTGAGTTGCTGCATGACATGGAAGAATGAAAGTGAGTTAAAACTGATCTTTCATCAGCAGATCTACTGTAACTCACAAAACACCGCTGACAGTAGATCACACCGACCTTAAACTCTTGATCATGGTTTCATGTGTAAAGATTGTATAAAATACTCGATGAGCTCAAATACAAGTCGCAGAAATTCCTTTTAATATGAAGTTGAGAAAACATGTTTATTTGTGTGTTTGTGAGCTATAATGCACTACACTGATTGTATTATCTATCTTCATTCTTAAGTATTTGGGGATTTTTTTGCGTGTATTATATTTTGTTTTAGTGATGGGAAGTTCGGATCGAATGAGCGAATCTTTTTATGAGTCATTTCGTTTCGTTATTAAACAAAACAAAACTATAATGCTTATAAGAAAGAGAAAAGATTAATTCATTGTTTACCTGGGTCTTCTTTAGTCTATGATTAGTTCAGCTCGCTTTGTATGACAAGTTGTTGTTATCGTTATTATTATTATAATCATCATCGTTGTTATTTACTCTTACAGTTATGTGATGCGTTTCTGGTCTCAAATTGTAGCATTTTTATTTCTTGCAGTTTATTAATGTGTGAATTTCTGTCATGATCAAACTTATGGGACTGTCACGTGATGAACGAACGACTCAAACCTGGAGACTCAAAGAATGTTGCGCATGCGCAATCACTCCCCTAGACGACCCGATCTTCCGAGTCACATTAAAGATTCGTTCGTTCATGAACGACCCATCACTAGTTGACTTGAAACATGGCCTGTATAAATAAACATGTCTTGCCTTTTTAAGATTTCATCGAACATTAGAGGCTCATGTGTAGAGAACACGGGTGAAAACTTGAAATAAAACAATTACACATGGCAATTTAAATGTTGTATACATGATGATGGATTACGAAAGATAAAAGCACCACATTTGCCGAAAAAAGAATAACAATGTAATGTTCAATAAACAGCACAACATATTAACATTATTCTATTGTACGAATTATACTTATATATCACAAGTTTGTGAAAAAGTTTAATGAAATTCTTTTGCCGTGTCAGACTAAAGATCAGTTATGGATTGATCAATATAATGATGGTTTTGTGTCACAGCAGGTAAATCAGAATCCAGATCCCCGTTTATCATTTACTGCACTGTCTCTGTAACCCAATAAAAACATTAACAGGAAGAAAATACAGAATTAACTGAATTCACTTTCTATTGGGCCATTCTACCATTACTGTGTATCAAAATCTGATTGCAGTTTCACATTCTTCAGTTTGTAATGGTTTGTGAAATGGTTTTATTCTTCATTTCGCTGTTCAGTCAGTAGAAATGAAATAAACACTTACACATATTAAGATAAGAAATGAGTGAGATGACATGACAATTGAGAATATTATGTTCGTATTTCAAGAAATTGTTTTGCAGACCGGTCATGAGTGATAATGGACATGAATCGTGTGCTTCAATCTGACCAAAACAACAGCTGTATGAAACACTACACAAGTCCAGAAATGACATTCAATGCATGAAAGTGTTATTTGAAGTGTTATACACTTATATAAATACACATATGACGCGTTTATTCTTTTACAAAAAATTCAACATAAAAATCAGATGAAATTCACACGTGGGTTTCCTGGTGTGCATCTTGAGACAAAACAGTAGCACTAGTATGTTTGAAGATGTGTCAGGGCTCAAACACGTTTTCAGTGTTTAGTTGGTTTACAATCATCACAGTATTTGAATAACCACAATTAAAAGTGTGTAATTTAGAACAAATCTGTTCGCCTCTATAACGTGTTCACGCCAAAGAATTGAAACGTATTTATTTGTCTTCTGGCTCTAGAATCAAGAGCGCATGCGCACCCAGCTGCACAAGAAAGAAATAAAGGGGGGAGATTGAAGAGAGGTTGAGTGATTGGTTTAAAGGTTTCAAAAACACCAGCCAACCAGCGACGGACATGCACGTTTAAATACTGAAAACTGCAGCAAGACGAGTCACAACTTCTCGTTATCATTGAGAAAGCGCTGAAGACTGAAAGAAAATGAGCGGAAGAGGAAAAACCGGCGGCAAAGCGAGAGCTAAAGCCAAAACTCGTTCATCTCGAGCGGGTCTTCAGTTTCCTGTTGGCCGTGTTCACAGACTTCTCCGTAAAGGGAACTACGCCGAGCGTGTCGGTGCCGGTGCTCCAGTGTATCTGGCCGCTGTGCTCGAGTATCTCACCGCTGAGATTCTGGAGTTGGCTGGAAACGCGGCTCGAGATAACAAGAAGACTCGTATCATTCCGCGTCACCTGCAGCTGGCGGTGCGTAACGACGAGGAGTTGAACAAACTCTTGGGCGGAGTGACCATCGCTCA
This sequence comes from Beaufortia kweichowensis, assembly GCA_019155185.1. Lineage (NCBI taxonomy): Eukaryota > Metazoa > Chordata > Actinopteri > Cypriniformes > Gastromyzontidae > Beaufortia > Beaufortia kweichowensis. The sequence goes on along the minus strand of CM032794.1, from coordinate 26,246,551 downwards.
GGGCGGCGTGTTGCCAAACATCCAGGCCGTGCTGTTGCCCAAGAAGACCGACAAACCCGCTAAAACCAAATAAACGGGCTGTTTCTCTGTGAAACACGAACACAAAGGCTCTTTTAAGAGCCACTCACTTCAGCTACTAAAGAGCGACTTTCTGAAACTGCGTTTAGCGGACGCTTTCGTCTAAAGAGTTGATTTAATGACTTCTGAAAGTTAAAGTTCAAATCCATTTCCACTTTTCAAGTCCGTTATTTTTATTTCTTACATTCATCATGTGTTCTATTCCTGAGGAATTTATCCTGTGGCTTAAACTGAAATCAACGTCACCTAAAACTTGCATGATGGAGGAGCGCTAAAATATATACATATAAATAAATGTACATGCATATGAATGTTTTACATTTAAACTTGTGTTTTTATACATCCAGAATTTATTTAAGTTGCTGATGTCCTTTAAGGGACAGCTAGTGGCATATTTTGAAAATGACCCACACATAAATGTCACACGCACGCGAGTTATAAAAAAAACAAGTAATTAGTAATACGTTTAGCTTATATCAATGCGCGCACACGTTTCTGTTTGTTTAGTTTATATATTTTTACGCAAATAATAAAATTGAGAGAAACAAAGAATCCTGAGCGGGAAACACAAACGGTTCCTGCTCGTTTGAAAACAGGAAATGCGCAGCCATTGGCTCCAGCAGTCATGTGACTTCACACAATAGCCAATCACACACGTGTACAGTAGTCACGCCTTATGTGCGCGCGCCCGTCTCAGGCTTTAAAATCCCGCCTGCAAAGCGCGTTTGTATTTCTCGTGTCGTGTTCAGGAGAAACGGAAGTGCAGTTATCATGGCGAGAACGAAGCAGACAGCGCGTAAGTCCACCGGCGGTAAAGCTCCGAGGAAGCAGCTCGCTACTAAAGCGGCTCGTAAAAGCGCTCCGGCCACCGGCGGTGTGAAGAAGCCTCATCGCTACAGGCCCGGTACCGTGGCTCTGAGAGAGATCCGCCGCTATCAGAAGTCCACCGAACTGCTGATCCGCAAACTGCCGTTCCAGCGTCTGGTGAGAGAAATCGCTCAGGACTTCAAGACGGATCTGCGCTTCCAGAGTTCCGCCGTTATGGCCCTGCAGGAGGCCAGCGAGGCTTATCTGGTCGGCCTGTTCGAGGACACCAATCTGTGCGCCATCCACGCCAAGAGGGTCACCATCATGCCCAAAGACATCCAGCTGGCCCGCCGCATCCGCGGAGAGCGCGCTTAAACCTCCATCATCACCAACACAAAAGGCTCTTTTAAGAGCCACATACACGCACACTGAACGAGAACAATTTTCCTCTGTTTGTGACTTAATATCCGATCATTAACTTTTATCATATCATGTTTGAGTAAGCTGTGTTCAGTTAAAATAATTTCGTAGGCTGTCCCGTTGGTTTTACTCGCCTTGTATCGGTTTCAAGACCGTAAAACACTTTCATGTGCCACTTAAAACTGTTTAAGCAAGTAACTGGCAAAGTCAAAGTCGTTTCAATGCTCTAGTCATTTCATTTTGTTAAACATTATTGCGAACGAAAACCGGAATAAACCATACTGATATCTTCCTCAATTAAAAGCACCTGGTCTTGTACTTTGGAGGGGTCGGCCGGGTTGATTGAGTGTTTCAGAGATGACGTAGTTTTCTATACCAAACCCGGAAGCAAGTTAGCATGATAGCACTTCCGGTTCGCTTCAAAGTCGAAGTGATTTTGGAATGCGTTTTCGGTTAAATGACTGAGATAAGGTCTGTGGTTAACAAACGGTCTAAATAAATATGTTCACGTTTTATTGTATGACATAAACTAGCCACTCACCAGCTTTTTAAAGCTATACATTGTCCTAAAAACGGCCGTTGGTAATAAGTTGCTACAGTTGTCAGGATGGTAAGTGCGGGTTTTTTGGGCGAATTGGCAAATAGAGTGCAAACACAGTACATAATTAAACATCACACACTAAAAATATAATCTTTAAAGTTAATTTAGGGCACAATTATTACGAAAGTTTGAGGAAGCTGCTGGTGGTGGTGACCATAGACATGTATAAATACCTAGAAGCAACATTGGCCGCTTCTGTCCGTTGCTGCGATACGTCAACGCGCCGCCATATTATCTCGGTCATGAGTCCCCTTGAATCAAGTGCAAGTAAACGGTTGAGATTAAAAATAAACCGTTTCTATTTATCGACTGTTATTAGTGATTTATGACCTACCTGGTGTCCAAAGCTCCGTTACTTAAAATATCAGTAGTGCTTTATTTAATAAAGAATTAGCTGCACATTTGTCATTATTTATTATTGTCTTTTTAACTTTTTGTTTAAGAATTGTGGAGGCATCACTAATGTAATAATTCATTTCACAACAAATAAAATAAAGTTTTATAACTGAGGAAAGGCTTTCTGTGTTTTTCTCCCAGTTTTTGTTTTTCTTGGGCTCTTTAAAATACTGGAAAAATAGTAAATTATTAATCTAATAATTTACTAATTATTACGAATCTTAAAAATAGTAATAATTTTCCATATTTGAGAAAGCAAATACAAATCACAGTGGCAGGCTGTGAATTTTTTTCACAATAATAATAATAATACACATGTATGTGGTACAGATGTATAATATACAAACGTACATACGTTTCATTTCACTATGTACTTGTATATGGCTGATATGACAATAAACTTCACTTTGACTTTGACTTTAATAATACATTGTTTACACATGATAATGAACACATGAAACAATTGGGTTGGCATACTCGATTTTGAGTGGAAAACCTGCAGTATAAACAAATCATATTGGTTACAGTTTAGGTGATAATAGAAAATATGACAAAAGCTAAAACTATTTCTGAAAGTATTGAAAACTTTTTAAGTCTCCACTCACAACTAAATAGCGAAATTGCTAGCTAATATGCTATTTAGTGTGAACAAAAATGTTTTAATGACCAAATACAAACTTTTTAATCTTACATGTGAAAAGTAATTTCCCAAGACCAGTTTTCAATTGTGCTGCAGCTTGTACAGCCCCAAGCAGCACACAAAACATTTTTCTCAAATCCAGTAATGAGAGTTATGAAATCGTTGACCTAGACAAGAGGCGGCGGCGTTGACGTACAATCCTGCAGACAATGTCGCGTCTAGTTATTATATATATACACTGCTCAAAAAAAAATAAAGGGAACACTTAAACAACACAATGTAACTCCAAGTCAATTACACTTCTGTGAAATCAAACTGCCCACTTAGGAAGCAACACTGATTGACAATCAATTTCACATGCTGTTGTGCAAATGGAATAGACAACAGGTGGAAATTATAGGCAATTAGCAAGACACCCCCAATAAAGGAGTGGTTCTGCAGGTGGTGACCGTAGGCCACTTTTCAGTTCCTATGCTTTCTGGCTGAAGTTTTGGTCACTTTTGAGTGCTGGCGGTGCTTTCACTCTAATGGTAGCATGAGACGGAGTCTACAACCCACACAAGTGGCTCAGGTAGTGCAGCTCATCCAGGATGGCACATCAATGCGAGCTGTGGCAAGAAGGTTTGCTGTGTCTGACAGCGTAGTCCAGAGCATGGAGGCGCTACCAGAAGACAGGCCAGTACATCAGGAGACGTGGAGGAGGCCGTAGGAGGGCAACAACCCAGCAGCAGGACCGCTACCTCTGCCTTTGTGCAAGGAGGAACAGGGGGAACACTGCCAGAGCGTGCAAAACTACCTCCAGCAGGCCACAAATGTGCATGTGTCTGCTCAAACAGTCAGAAACCGACTCCATAAGGGTGGTATGAGGGCCTGACATCCACAGGTGGGGGTTGTGCTTACAGCTCAACCTCCACACACTACTGAGCCTCATTTTGACTTGTTTTAAGGACATTACATCAAAGTTGGATCAGCCTGTAGTGTGTTTTCCACCTCAATTTTGAGTGTGACTCCAAATCCAGACCTCCATAGGTTAATAAATTAGATTTTCATTGATAATTTTTGTGTGATTTTTGTTGTCAGCACATTCAACTATGTAAAGAACAAAGTATTTAATAAGACCATTTCATTCATTCAGATCTAGGATGTGTTGCTTAAGTGTTCCCTTAATGTTTTTAGCAGTTTGAGCGTCTGTTGTGGTGACGTACAAATAGCTATTTATATCTGATTGTATTTAGGCTTGAAAATGTATAAATGTTGTGTTAACTTGTAAAGATTATCTTGCTAGACTGGTAGCTTGCATAGGCCTTAGCACATTTACATTTATCCTCAAATTATTCGTGTTCTTTTTCAGCAACTGATGCTCAGATGTGAGTGGTGATTATGTCGCCACCTCGTGGAGCTATGAAGTGAGCGCCTTATTAAAAAAAGAAATACTGCCACCATATTTAAATAACGATATTCGATATTTTGCATATAAGAAATTAAATTATATAATAGGAAATAGATTATAGAATGTAAGGGTGGTGCCAAGATGTCCAAACCAAAAGGACATCACATACTGGGGAACAAAGGACTCTTTCCAACATATTCCACAGAGTTTGCATCCCCATCTCCGATAGCACACCTCAAAGGATGCGAGGACCCTGTGCGACAATGAGAACCTAATGTACGAGTAGGCCTACAATAACAATAGCGAGTTGATGGAATGATCAAACCATTATCTAAATTTAAGGATCATAACTTAACCTTTACAAGGTTTTATCTTTTGGAGTCAGATAAAATTGCGTTATCAAAAGTAAGGAGTAAGCGCCGGAAAAGACCGAACGCGCTGAAACCTTCGCCATTACCACTGGACTGCCAGTGGGTGGTTTCTCTCCCTTACAAGAAAAAAGAATAAGAATGATTTTTTTTACTTTCTGAAGTCAGAAAATCAATGTTTTTTGAGAATGACCCATATGGTTTAATACAAAATCATAAGCGTAGCTTGACATTCGAGCTGGGGTGTGAACTTGTGGGAAAGTGAAGAATAAAGTAAACTTTGTGGTCTTAAAAGTTTGACAAATAATTGTCAGGAGATGACATTGAATATTACCTGCCAAATTCATTCAATGATATTGGATTTCATTTTTTTTTATTTTTTGTAACTGTAACACATTTAAAAAATAAATATCTTGTATTTGTATTTTATGTAATGCTCTAATTTCCAAACTGTCACTGTAATCTCTTTATCATAAACAGGTCAATGTCAAATGTTGAAGCATTCTAAATCATAATAAGTTACAGTTTGACAACGTTTAATAAAACTGTCATGGTCATAGTAATGCTTTACCCTTTTCGTTAAATGAAACATTTAATTCAGTATCTGGCCGATTTGTGTCCAAAGTACAAGACCAGGTCGTTTTAATTTAGGAAGATAATAGCATTTATTATTCCGGTTTTCGTTCGCAATAACATTTAACAAAATAATGACAATAGCACTGAAACGTGCCAAAAGTTGGAAATACTGGAAAATTGTTCTCGTTCAGTGTGCGTGTATGTGGCTCTTAAAAGAGCCTTTTGTGTTGGTGATGATGGAGGTTTAAGCGCGCTCTCCGCGGATGCGGCGGGCCAGCTGGATGTCTTTGGGCATGATGGTGACCCTCTTGGCGTGGATGGCGCACAGATTGGTGTCCTCGAACAGGCCGACCAGATAAGCCTCGCTGGCCTCCTGCAGGGCCATAACGGCGGAACTCTGGAAGCGCAGATCCGTCTTGAAGTCCTGAGCGATTTCTCTCACCAGACGCTGGAACGGCAGTTTGCGGATCAGCAGTTCGGTGGATTTCTGATAGCGGCGGATCTCTCTCAGAGCCACGGTACCGGGCCTGTAGCGATGAGGCTTCTTCACACCGCCGGTGGCCGGAGCGCTTTTACGAGCCGCTTTAGTAGCGAGCTGCTTCCTCGGAGCTTTACCGCCGGTGGACTTACGCGCTGTCTGCTTCGTTCTCGCCATGATAACTGCACTTCCGTTTCTCCTGAACACGACACGAGAAATACAAACGCGCTTTGCAGGCGGGATTTTAAAGCCTGAGACGGGCGCGCGCACATAAGGCGTGACTACTGTACACGTGTGTGATTGGCTATTGTGTGAAGTCACATGACTGCTGGAGCCAATGGCTGCGCATTTCCTGTTTTCAAACGAGCAGGAACCGTTTGTGTTTCCCGCTCAGGATCCTTTGTGTAACTTATTGCATTTTAATAATTTATACAATTAGTCAAAAATAAATACGACATAGAGGGGAACAGACACCAGTTTAATAAAATGAACACGAACTTTTAACTACAACATTATCATATTTAACACACTATGATTCTTTATGTATCATAGAATGTGAAACGTATCAAGTTCACGTTATATTCTCATACATCACAAAACACTTTTTTCCAACTACTGCCATCTTTTTAAATGTACATATTTTGATAGAAGCTTCTCCTGAATGTGCGAACGCAAATATAAAAAAACACTTTATAGTTTTACATTTAGGCATTTGGTAGACGCTTTTATCCAGAAAGACTTTGCAAGTTATTATTTGTTTCAGAGTATGTGCACTAACCACTGAGCTAAATTATGATGATAAAGGCTTTCCCCTTTACAATCATCATCATTTTATATATATATATATATATATATATATATATATATACACACATATATATATATACACACACATATACACACATATATATACACACATATATATATACACACATATACACATATATATATATACACACATATACACATATATATATATACACACATATACACACATATATATATATATATATACACGCATATAAATACACACATATATATATACACACATATACACATATATATATACACACATATACACATATATATATATATACACACATATATATACACACATATACACACATATATATATATATATACACATATATATATATACACACACATATACATATACACATATATACATATACACATATATACATATACACATATATACATATACACATATATACATATACACATATATACATACATACATATACACATACATACATATACACATATATACATATACACATATATACATATACACATATACATATATATACATACACATACATACATACATATATATACATACACACACACACCATACACACATATATATATATATATATATATATATATATATATATATATATATATATATATAAAATAGAGTTACGTTTTAATGTAACGTTAATGTATCAACACGATTTATAACAATTTGTGTGCGTGTAACATTTATACATAATGTACAGAAGTTATTTAAACGCAAACATTCAGAAAGTCGCTCTTTAGTAGTTGAAGTGAGTGGCTCTTAAAAGAGCCTTTGTGTTCGTGTTTCACAGAGAAACAGCCCGTTTATTTGGTTTTAGCGGGTTTGTCGGTCTTCTTGGGCAACAGCACGGCCTGGATGTTTGGCAACACGCCGCCCTGAGCGATGGTCACTCCGCCCAAGAGTTTGTTCAACTCCTCGTCGTTACGCACCGCCAGCTGCAGGTGACGCGGAATGATACGAGTCTTCTTGTTATCTCGAGCCGCGTTTCCAGCCAACTCCAGAATCTCAGCGGTGAGATACTCGAGCACAGCGGCCAGATACACTGGAGCACCGGCACCGACACGCTCGGCGTAGTTCCCTTTACGGAGAAGTCTGTGAACACGGCCAACAGGAAACTGAAGACCCGCTCGAGATGAACGAGTTTTGGCTTTAGCTCTCGCTTTGCCGCCGGTTTTTCCTCTTCCGCTCATTTTCTTTCAGTCTTCAGCGCTTTCTCAATGATAACGAGAAGTTGTGACTCGTCTTGCTGCAGTTTTCAGTATTTAAACGTGCATGTCCGTCGCTGGTTGGCTGGTGCTTTTGAAACCTTTAAACCAATCACTGAACCTCTCTTCAATCTCCACCCCCCTATTTCTTTCTTGTGCAGCTGGGTGCGCATGCGCTCTTGATTCTAGAGCCAGAAGACAAATAAATACGTTTCAATTCTTTGGCGTGAACACGTTATAGAGGCGAACAGATTTGTTCTAAATTACACACTTTTAATGGTGGTTATTCAAATACTGTGATGATTGTAAACCAACTAAACACTGAAAACGTGTTTGAGCCCTGACACATCTTCAAACATACTAGTGCTACTGTTTTATCTCAAGATGCACACCAGTAATATTATATTGTAAGACATGTTCCTAAATCAACTTAAATGTCCTAATTAAACTATATTAGCTAGTCCTGTGGCCAAGTTGCATAAATACAGCCACCACGTTAAAACTGTCTAAAGAACTAGTTTTAACAGTTAGCCGAGGGATAATGAGTCTTGTGTTTGTAACTAACTTTGACTGGGAATGACATTGATTCACTTTTTAGACTAGACAGTCTAATGTAAACCCTGCCAGGAAATCTGCTCCTAAAACTAATTCACATTGTGAATGTGATTATGATACATGACAGATTCATAAACACTGAAACGCTCTTTCATGAGTTGGTGTGTGGCTCTTAAAAGAGCCGTTTTTACGAGTATAAACTCAATGAGGAGTGACTTTATTTCTTTTTGGGAGCGGCCTTTTTAGCTTTAGCTGCTTTAGGTTTTGTCGTCTTGGGTTTTGTAGCTTTAGCCTTTTTAGGACTCTTCGCGGCTTTCTTAGGAGCTGCCGCTGGCTTCTTCGCTTTCTTGGGGCTCTTCGTTGCCTTCTTTGCGGCTGTGGCGGCGGGCTTCTTCGCCTTCTTGGGAGATTTCTTGGCGGCGGTCTTCTTCGCTGCTGCAGTCTTGGGTTTCTTGGCAGCCGCGGGCTTCTTAGCTGCGGGTTTCTTCGCTTTAGGAGCCGCGGGTTTCTTCGCTGGTGTCTTCTTGGTCTCGGTTTGTTTCTTGTTGAGTTTGAAAGAGCCGGAGGCGCCGGTTCCTTTGGTCTGGACTAGTGTTCCTTTAGTCACCAGACTCTTGATGGCGAGTTTGACGCGGGAGTTGTTCTTCTCCACGTCGTATCCACCGGCGGCGAGAGCTTTCTTCAGGGCGGCCAGAGACACGCCGCTCCTCTCCTTAGATGCAGACACGGCTTTGACGATGAGTTCACCCACACTTGGACCCGTTTTTTTGGCTTTAGCTGCGGCTTTCTTCTTGGGCGCCTTCGCAGGCGGAGCGGCTGGAGCACTTTCTGCCATTTCAGAGCTGTAGATGAGAGATTCACACCGTATGAACACAAGATCGGTGACGTGAAGAGATCGAGCGGGATCTGCTCTCTTTAAACAACACATGAGGACCGTGTAGACTCACTCCGTCCAGCTCCGTGTCTGTGCGCGTCCACGAGCCGCAGCGCTTGTGTTTTCTCCTCTTACATTTACAACAATATCGAGGGACTGAAATAAATGATCGAGATGAAAACATCGTAAACACCGAACAGAGGTCTCGATCTATATTTACAGACCGAAATACGACACGATGAAAAGTTTCATTGGACGTCGTTCGATCAAATTCACATCGAGCAGCGGCCACAGACGAAACCCACGTGTGAATTTCATCTGATTTTTATGTTGAATTTTTGGTAAAAGAATAAACGCGTCATATGTGTATTTAATAAACACTTCAAATAACACTTTCATGCATTGAATGTCATTTCTGGACTTGTGTAGTGTTTCATACAGCTGTTGTTTTGGTCAGATTGAAGCACACGATTCATGTCCATTATCACTCATGACCGGTCTGCAAAATAATTATATTCTCAGTTGTCATGTCATCTCACTCATTTCTTATCTTAATATGTGTAAGTGTTTATTTCATTTCTACTGACTGAATAGCGAAATGAAGAATAAAACCATTTCACAAACCATTACAAACTGAAGAATGTGAAACTGCAATCAGATTTTGATACACAGTAATGGTAGAATGGCCCAATAGAAAGTTAATTCAGTTAATTCTGTATTTTCTTCCTGTTAATGTTTTTATTGGGTTACAGAGAAAGTGCAGTAAATAATAAACGGGGATCTGGATTCTCATTTACCTGCTGTGACACAAAACCATCATTATATTGATCAATCCATAACTGATCTTTAGTCTGACACGGCAAAAGAATTTCATTAAACTTTTTCACAAACTTGTGATATATAAGTATAATTCGTACAATAGAATAATGTTAATATGTTGTGCTGTTTAATGAACATTACATTGTTATTCTTTTTTCGGCAAATGTGGTGCTTTTATCTTTCGTAATCCATCACCATGTATACAACATTTAAATTGGCATGTGTAATTGTTTTATTTCAAGTTTTCACCCGTGTTCTCTACACATGAGCCTCTAATGTTCGATGAAATCTTAAAAAGGCAAGACATGTTTATTTATACAGGCCATGTTTCAAGTCAACTAGTGATGGGTCGTTCATGAACGAACGAATCTTTAATGTGACTCGGAAGATCGGGTCGTCTAGGGGAGTGATTGCGCATGCGCAACATTCTTTGTCTCCAGGTTTGAGTCGTTCGTTCATCACGTGACAGTCCCATAAGTTTGATCATGACAGAAATTCACACATTAATAAACTGCAAGAAATAAAAATGCTACAATTTGAGACCAGAAACGCATCACATAACTGTAAGAGTAAATAACAACGATGATGATTATAATAATAATAACGATAACAACAACTTGTCATACAAAGCGAGGTGAACTAATCATAGACTAAAGAAGACCCAGGTAAACAATGAATTAATCTTTTCTCTTATAAGCATTATAGTTTTGTTTTGTTTATGGTGTGATCATAAAAAAGATGTTTTAGGAAAGTAACAAGTAACATTTTAGTTATATTTTACTAAAATGAACGAAATGACTCATAAAAATATTCGTTCATTCGATCCGAACTTCCCATCACTAAAACAAAATATAATACACGCAAAAAAATCCCCAAATACTTAAGAATGAAGATAGATAATACAATCAGTGTAGCGCATTATAGCTCACAAACACACAAATAAACATGTTTTCTCAACTTCATATTAAAAGGAATTTCTGCGACTTGTATTTGAGCTCATCGAGTATTTTATACAATCTTTACACATGAAACCATGATCAAGAGTTTAAGATCGGTGTGATCTCCTGTAAGCGGTGTTTTGTGAGTTACAGTAGATCTGCTGATGAAAGATCAGTTTTAACTCACTTTCATTCTTCCATGTCATGCAGCAACTCAACGATAAACTCAAAAGCAAAATAAAACCAGAAGCTCTTTCACTCGAGAATGTGTTTGGCTCTTAAAAGAGCCTTTGTGTTGAGCAGTAGACGATCAGATGAGAGGAGTTTATTTGGTGCTGGTGTATTTGGTGACGGCCTTCGTGCCCTCAGACACGGCGTGTTTGGCCAGTTCACCGGGCAGCAGGAGACGCACGGCGGTCTGGATCTCTCTCGATGTGATGGTCGAACGCTTGTTGTAGTGCGCGAGACGCGACGCCTCGCCGCCGATGCGCTCAAAGATGTCGTTGACGAAAGAGTTCATGATGCCCATCGCCTTTGAAGAAATACCCGTGTCAGGATGAACCTGTTTCAGCACTTTATACACGTAGATGGCGTAACTCTCCTTCCTGGATCTCCTGCGCTTCTTTCCTCCCTTACCGGCGCTCTTCACGACGGCTTTCTTCGATCCCTTCTTAGGAGCTGATTTAGCGGGTTCAGGCATGATTGCAGCGCAACAGAAAACTGCTTTCTCCGCTCGTCTGATCTTCTACATGTATTTATCTGCAGCTCTATGCTAATATTCTCACATGTCGTGCGTCCTATCTGAACGCGTGTCTACATGATACTAAAGTGTATTGGACAGCTCAAACTATGACGGGCGGTTAAAGAGCCAATCACAGTCTTTAAAACATTAGCCCCACCCATCACTTCAGGTTTGAAAATCACACCCACTTTGCTTTGGTTTCCCGCTCATTTTCATTGTAACAAAAGTTAATGTTCATTAAGTGTAAATAATGTGATTCTCTCTCAATATATGTTTTTCCATTCATAACAAACATTCGCAGAGATCAACAAAAACATTATTCGTTTAAATGCGGTCTGCCTGTTTTCCCGAATTTCGACTTCCCGAATAGGTGAAATAAAATAAAGATAAACGCATAGCGGTAGAGCGGATTATCTTTTCACCAGTTCGTGTTATAACACACATTTCACCTCATGCGCAGTTCTGCCACAAAACTAAATACTAGTAGCGCAGTGGCCGTTTAAAACAGACAACACTGAACAATAGACGCGCACACGTGATCTATAATCCCGCGTCTCCTTTATGAAATAACTAAGAACTACGTTTGTGAATGAACTTTGGTAAAAGGAAGATTATGAGTGCTGTATTTAACACCATGCTGAACTACTCAAGCTTTTCATATCAAACTCGTATTTAGAAATTAGGGAATTTCTTTGGTTTCCCTACGAGGTCAATACTTCACATTGAAATGGTCACATAGCAAAATATATATGAACGGAAAGAAATTCATTATCAGTCACCTCAAGATGAGAAGCGACACTTATTACAGTAACTCTTTGATGCGCACGTGGTTGGCCTCTTAAAAGAGCCGTTGGGTTTTATTCTTGCAGGCGATTTTTACGTTTAACCTCCGAATCCGTACAGTGTGCGTCCCTGACGTTTCAGCGCGTACACGACGTCCATGGCAGTGACGGTCTTTCTCTTGGCGTGCTCGGTGTAAGTGACGGCATCACGAATAACGTTCTCCAGAAAGACCTTCAACACACCGCGGGTCTCCCTCGTAAATCAGACCGGAAATGCGCTTGACACCCCGCGGCGAGCGAGACGACGGATGGCGGGTTTAGTGGATGCCCTGAATGTTATCGCGCAGAACTTTTCCGGTGACGCTTCGCGCCTCCTTTACCGAGTCCTTTCCCGCCTTTACCTCTTCCAGACATGATCGCAGTGAAAACACATGAGCGCGCATTACTGACAACGAGACATTTAATCTTGCCTACAGGACCTGATGGAGACACAAAGGAAGGAAGGTGGAGCGACTGTGTGTTCCGATTACTAGTTAACAGCCCTTAACCATCACTAAACCTCTCTGGAGTTACACACTGTAAAGAATAACAAATAAAAGAGAAATTCGTCTCATTGTTAATAAGAAGTATTTTCTTCAAGAGTCCCGTTGTTACGTGTTCATGTGACATAATGACTTAAAAATAATCATGTTGATTCATGTTACACAAATCTTAAAGTATAATTGTAAATTCTAACGTTTTGAAAACGTTGTTAAAACACCAAGCTGATATGAGAACTGCATAATGTAAATATAATGTATTTTCACTACTAAAACAAAACCAGACCATGTGAGGCATATTAAGTGTTAAAACAACACAATCTGTTCATTTGAATAACACTTTAACATTTCAAAATACATTTTATTCATCACAAATCTGACAAACATAACTTGATTAAAATTGGCCAGACAGTTTCCTTGTTTGTTTATTTGTATGCAGGCCATTAACATTATTGATTATATGTATTTTAATATTTTATCTATGCAATGCTTTTTCGACATTTTCTTCTTCTACAAGACGTCACTTAGTTTTATTTAAATGGATTAAAAGTAGACATTATAAAGTGTAATAAGCATGAGTACATTGAGTTTATTGAGTAAATATAATATCATGCATTTGCTCTCAATGGCAGATAAATAATGCCAGATTGTAATAGAGGTGCAAACTAATGTAAAGGTTACTTCTACGCTTCTGTAATGTAAGTATAAGGCGACATGCACATGTTTATATGGTATCTGATAAGTCATTTAACTTTCTTTTTCTCTATTTTCCATCATTCTGTAATGTTTATTGATGAATGGTCAGCTGTGTTTCTCCATACACGTGTCGAGCGCAGCGCAGTCCAGACTGGCTATCAGTTTAGTCGCGCCGGCCCGCCAGCGGACTGAACGCCTCTGTCCAGGTTACAGACGTGCCTGAGCGATCAGACTGAAACACACACAATTACACACTATCAGTCTATACTAATGGAGTAAGTTGAGTCGTTTCAAATCGGTTTCTGAGAAATCTGTGAGTTTCTTCACCTGTACTGTTTGTGTTTGATCGGCATGATTCCCGACCCTCCATACGAACATCTACATTCACCAGATTGAATTTAAATGGATTGCTGAACTCAACGGTCACATACATCTCCTCACTTACTCTCGGAGAACCCGTTACCTACACACACACAAACACACACACACACACAATATAAATTAATTCAAGGTAAATGTATTTGAATTGCCTTTAAAAATTCTGTCATTATTTATTTACCCTCATATTATTTATTAAGAAGTCGCTCCTATGATTTTTTATTACATGAGCACGTTTTGCTAATTTGTTTCCTCGTTTTAGGTAAATCATGCTAACGTTTATTATTTCGTTCACTCATTTTAGGTAAACTGTGCTCAATTTTTTAGATAGACGAGGAAACATATTAATAAAAGGTGAACATATTTACCTAAAATGAGGAAACCAATTAACAAAACTTGCTCACGCATTAATAAATCATGTTCATTTGTAGCCAGTCACAGCTAACCCGTTTTATTATTTTCTACAAATACTACTGAGTGTCGAAAATCATTAAAATAAATAATTTGAGTGTTGTAAGATAAAACTGGAAAACTGAAAAATCTGAAATTCGATCATATAATGTATAATTTATGGCATCATTTTTATGGTTAGGATCAGAGATGTTCACAAGTCTCTCATCTGAAGTCTGAGTCGAGTCTCGAGTCATTTCATGCATTGCTGAGGGGAAAAAAGGTCTATTTAAAAATTCTATAAATACTCTTTTTTTTTATTTAGACAAAACTGTTATCAATACGTAATATGTACGTAAAATCCAAGTTTTAATATTTTGATGAATATTATTATTATTAATTTTTATTATTTATATATTATTTATATATTATTATTATTATTATTATTATACATTAACTTCTTGTACTGTTTTGTTTATATTAATGGTTCCACGGTTTCAACAAGGCTTAAACCGAGCATAATTCAATATAACAATGCATGATTAATCAATAATGTACATACTGTTCATTATGTTAAAAATCTATTGCAATAATCATCCAGGCAAATAACGCAACAATTGCATAGCCATGTTAATGCAGTTTCTAAGTGAGGCAAAAAATGGCGACAGTCTCTCGTTATTATATACGCTATTGCTACTGGTAACAGTCATTATCAGAAAACAGCTGTTTTAAGTCAAAAATAACATAAAATGCACGCTGTTTGTGATATAATCAGATGGGCGGGGAGCGCTGTACACGTTCATATCTTCGCGCGCTCTCTCTCTCTAATCTCTCTCTTTCTTCTTTTACATAAAAAGAAAAAGCCACGCATTTTCTGTACTAAAAACAACAACGTAGATTTAAAGGGTTTATTTTCGCTCATGTTTTTAACAGGGAGACAGTGGCAGCCGATGAGTTAACGTGACTAACCTTTGTGGGTGTTTTCTCAGGTGTCTAATACAGTTTGAAGTTGTTCTCCCAGTAAACTTTATTGTTTTTCCACATTCTTTACATGTGGCTGTTCTTCCAGAAATAGTCTCTGATACGTTCGAAAACGCAAATGATAAAATATACGGCACTGCCGGTCCTGCCATCTTTGAGACTCTTACCACATTTCAGATTTTACGCGCTGCACATGGCCAATATACGTCATTGAATTCTATAATAAGGGTCCGGAGGTAAGGATAAGGGTAAGGATAAAAGACTCGAGTTGATTTTAAAATATTCACTTGTCTTTTATGTCGAGTTGAGTCAAGTCTGAAGTCATTTCAGTTCGAGTCTGAAGTCGAGTCTGAAGTCCATAATAATGTGACTCGAGTGCGACTCGAGTCCAAGTCTCTAACTCGAGTGCCCATCTCTGGTTAGGATAGAGCTTTGATGCTCATAATCTCATCATTAGCATTAGTCTGGATTTATGGAATATGGATCAATGTCAGACCTTCACGGTGAGTTTAGGCTTGTGCATGTTGATTAACTTCATCGAGGTGATGATCTGTCCGCCTCTTTCACCTTCCCGGTGGTGATGACGTATGTTTCCCTGTTCCACCAGTTTCTGCATGTAGTCTTCACTGGGCGACTGACACTTTCTCTTCACTTTACCTACAGAAACATCAACATCGTGTGTTTTAAAGTACAGATGTATTATGTGACACATGATGACTTTCATACACTGACTCACTCTTCAGTGGCTCTAGTTTGACTTTTAAGTGTCGTGAACATCGACCTCAGTGCTCGAGACGCCGGTATAATACACAACTGTCCCGCTGATGTAAACGTCTGCAGTGCGTCGCTGATCGCTGCGATTATTGAAGCGCAATATCAGATCAAAATTATCCCCAACCCGAACTTCCAGATTAGAGATCTCCACATCAACATCACCCGGAGGAATGGAGACTTTCTCTCTGACAGCCTAACGCCTCGCCTTCTCCAGCACCTGACGCCCTCTGGACTCCCTGAAAGACAACCAGATTAAAACACTACATAAAAGCTATGATACATTACTTAAAAATATTGTTGCCTTAAATTTAAGTAAACCACCCAAACACAACCTTCAGGAAATTTGTACAGATTGGTGATGTCTCGACGTCCATCGTGTAACACGGCTTTAGTCAACACCATGCGACCCACATGGGATGAATTCACCCGGACTGGATCCAGAGTGCC